>RJWM01033935.1:0-20154 GCA_004363535.1 Dasyprocta punctata
TGTGTGAGAGATAGAAGCAGACAAAGAGATTCTTGTGGAGTGAAATTCTAGCAAAGCTATCAAAGCGTTTACTATAATAAAAGATGGTATTCTTTTCATCATCTATATTTCATGCCAACAGATGTGAATTAGAGATATAAATGTGTGAGTATGGACGTGTGCATGCAAACTATAAATGACTTATTTTAATTTGCAAAATTTTCTAACATGAGTCATTCAGAATTAACAAAATCATTTTATACATCAAGAAAATTTTCAGAGAAAAAGAAATTATTCATAAATAAATATAAAATGGCATTTTAAACATCTCCTGGGAAGAAAACAGTGATTTTATTCTTTGTCCTAATGAACATGTGACCTTTGGCATAATTCTGAGTCTTCAACACTGAGTTCTTTGAGCAGTCTCATATACATTATATATTTCTTTTGCAGAAAAACTGGTCATAAGAATATAAAACAAAAGAATGAAGAGCAAACTGAACAAATTAGTTAATTATTAATTGAACACATGGTAGACCAACTTCTGTTAAACGAAATTACTACTTTTTGTTATATGAAAGTATATAATCAAGGCAATGTCCACTCTTTATAGTCATGTCACCTCATTTTAATTCAATCCCAATCATGTACTTTAAGCAAAAATGTAAAATGGAAGGAATTTCGATGACAAAATACAAGAATCTTAAAGTTACACTTGTTTCCCCTTATAGATTATAAAATTAAAATAAAATTAAATTACATATTTTACATATATCATGAGTGTAGATAACTTGTAATTCAAGAGAAATGCTAATTCAAAGTTATACATAATGGGCAGAGGGGATGTTTACCACAGAGTGGGGACTCTCAAAGGCTGGGTAGGTGGTCCTCACTTCAATGACACTCTGGTTGCTGGTGATGATCTGTGTGAACTGCGTGAAGCATCAGAAACCAGTCACAGCAAAGTATATCCACCTGAGTGAAGTTGGTCAGAGAAACAGGCTAGGGAGGCGAGAAAATATAAGTGCACACTGTCTACCAAGACAGGCAGAACAGTTAAGAGAATCAAGACAGGTACTAAAACGTGCAGGGGAGAGTTGTGTGGATGGAAAGTTAGTATCTTTCCCCAGAAAAAGAGCAAGGTTTTGGCGAGGCCACAGTGATAAATTTCTAGAAGTCATAATAGTTGCCTTTTTTATTTTGTAGGAAAATAATAACTGTAACAAGATTTGCTGATAGAGACATGAAGAGCACGGTACAGTACTAAGGAAGTATAATCCTTTATTGTGCATATCTATGTGCTTTGCACTGTGACTTCTCAGCTTCTTACATCAAGAGCTGGTCCTCTCTCCCTTCTAAATTTTTTCTGCTCCTATAACCTATTTGGGTCCACAAAAATGCTACAGTAATGATGGTGTGCTGGTTCCAAGTCTAGGCCTTAAAGGGCTTAGCATGCCTCTCGAAAGCATGACAGTCACCATGAGAACAAGTCTGCAAGATGATAAGCAAACACACAGAATCAAGACGAACAGCCATTCTGAGGCCATTCTAGACCAGCCTGTCCTCAGTTGACCAGATAGCTCACCACACACACCGTTCAGCCCAGTCCCGGCTATAGTAATGACCAGCAGGATTATGAACTAAAAAGAATGCTTGTGTTTCAAACTAACTTTTGTGATTTTTCTTTTTGCATGGCAAAAGCTAACTGATGCAGAAATAATTGGTTCCTAGAATTGAGGTGCTGCCACAACAAAAATCTAAAATAAGTGCCATTGGCAGTAAGTACTGAGCAGAGGATGGAAAAATGGCAAACAAACTCTTAACAAATGCTGGGGAAAAAAATAAAGCAAATTGTTATTGGAGGTTAGAAAAAAAATGATGATGAGTGTTTTTTAGAAGAGAATAATTGGCAAAGTGTTCCCTATAGAAATTTAAAAGACGGACAATATATATATAATGATCTTTTGGTTTTGGCTAAAGAGACCTCCACAGAATGTTGAAATGTCAGACGGTTGGTCCTAGCTGCATATAGGTACATGAAGAAAGAAATTGTCTAAATAAAGAACTGACCAGCTTGCAAGGAGAATTTTGAGGGAATACAGAGGGGACAGAATTGTTTCTTCTTTTTAGTCTTTTCAGCCACTAAAAATTCTTCAAGTAAAATGAGGTCTGAGGAAAATGATCAATTTAAGAGTGTAGTTTTACAGTCCTTTGATAAGACATCTAAAGGAATTCATATATTGTCTACTAAACTCTATTGAGTAGGAAAAAATCCTATTTCCCAGGTTACTAAGGTCACAGTTTTAAAGAAGTACAATCCCAAATAAAACAGTATGCAAACCTAGGTCTTGAAAGTAGTCATCATTGTGATAAACCAATGGACTGGGCACAAACGGAGCCTAAGTCCACAATTATTTGGAGGAAATAATATTGCATAAAAGTGGTGTTAAGATCGATTTATAAAGAATGATTTTACTAAAACTTCAAAAAACGGCTATGGGCTCCCAAATTTCTACAATCATAAAACAGACTGAGAAAGTTTCACAAAAGGTTAAGAAAGGAAACTGGAAAAGAATGATGTTGGAGAATACAGAATTATGAATCCAAAGAGGGATGGAGTCAATAGCTATGAAAAATAAACAAACGAATCACTCCCCTCAAGTATCACCTACCCTTAATCAAAAAAGTGTTTTCAACTGTAAATAAGCCTGATATTTTCACACCTCGTTCTCAAAAATTATAATGGACCAGTAACTTATGTGTATCTCTCACTTTTTTCCCCTTCTCAAGATAGTAGTATTTACTGAAGCTACTCGTCTTCTGTATTAACACTGTATGTTGAATGTTGCTAGGACAAATAACTTTCTACTGTGTTAGTTTCTAGATTAAGGAAATCTAGATGTAGCTAGATGAGCTACATCTAGACTTTACATGCATGATTAAATTCTAGAATTCAAGCCTAAAGCTAGAGTTATGTGAGACTGAGGAATTCTTGGCTAAGAAAAAAATGTATTTTACATGGATAGGTATGTGGAAGTTGTGGGCAAAGGCAGTGTACTGTCAATTTCAAAACTGATAATGATCTTTACTCCTCCTTGTATGATCTTCATAGTGCGAATCTGCAGCTCTTTCAATTATGAGGTGGATTCTATTCCCAAAGTCTTACATCTGAACTGGTCTCGACTTGCTGTGGTCAACTAAATGAGTAAAAGTGATCAGATACCACTTTGAAGCCAAGGTCTGAAATAAGACTAGTTTCCCATTTGTTGTCATGAAACTCTGCCAAGCCACCAGGAGAACAAATCCAGGCTGGTGTTAGAGGAAGAGAGACCTCATGGAACAGCCAAGAGCAATGATAGCTGAGGCTGTTCTATGCCAAGTAGCTATAGCCAACAAGACAACTGACTATAGATATGTGCCTGAATTCAGATTAGTCCATAATAACCACCTTCCTGATGGTCAATACACAAAAATCATGATTTAAATAAATAATTGTTTTAAGCCACTTGGAGTTGACATAGTTTAAGATACAGGGAAAGCTAATTTAACTTTTCCTAGCTTCTCACTAGTAAATGATGACAAAAACACTACTTACCCATTATAAGGACTCATGATAAGGCCAAGTACACAACAGACACTCAATAAATATCAGCCATTATTATCTTTACCAAGTTTCCTAAGTTCCTGGATCTGTTTTAATATAATAATAAATTTTACAATTTGTTGTGCATCTAATAGGGTCTAAGTCACTACGTTAGGCACTTCATGTACATCATCTTTAATACTTACCAAAAAACTCTTATTTTTTATTTGTTTTTTATATTTGAGGAAAGTAAATAATGAAGATGTTGAATGATTGTCATCAGGTCTATAAAAAAAGAAGTCACGTCAGCATTTGAAAATGTTCTGTATCTTTCCATTAAACAACAGACTCTGTGGTCTATTAAACAATGGTCCAAATTCTTTACTGCCCTTAACTATTATTTTTCATACTCATGGTAGGTGGTGTGTACTTCCCTATCGTTTGGGAATTGGCAGTGTTACTTGCTTAGCTAATGGGAGAATAATAGCTATTTTGTAGAGGCTTGAAATATGCTTGTCCTCTTGCTTGTCCTCATGTGCCAGGCCTGGGAACAAATGACCCATGTGTGAACAAGACACACAGAACTGCCTTGAATCATAAATGCAGAATGATTACAGCCACTTCATGGGTGCCTACATGAGAAATAAGTATATTGCGTTGTTTGCCACAGAGAGTTTGGGGGTTGTATGTTGAATAGCAATGCTGGTTTCACCTTTTACATCTTCAAATGTTGGATGATACAACAATACCAAAACATTTCATAACAAAAAACACTTCATAATAACACTTCATGGTACAAAATTTGCTCTGATCATATGGAGGTAGACAGAAAGAAGAAAAATTTCAACCAGAAAGAGAGAAAACATCTTTTTCATATGTGAATCATATTGCAGTGATATAAGCATAAGCACATTCATAGCAGCACAATTCATAATTGCTAAGTCTTGGAAGCAATCTATATGTCCATCAATAGAAAAGCAGATGAAGAAAATATAAACCTATGGAGTACTATTCTGCTACAAAGAAAGCTAAATTTGATTCATTTTTAGGAAAATGAATGCACCTTGAGACCATAACTTTGAATGAAATAATTCAGACACACAAGCTTAAATAAAACACAATTGCTCTTGTATAAGAAACTTAAATTATAAATAAAGAGTGAAATAAAAGGTATGTAAGAGGAGGGAGATTTACCTTTCTCAAATGGGAAGAAGGTCAAGAGGTGGAGGGAAAAATGAGGGAAAAGAGGAAAAAGGAATGAAAAGATGAATTAAGATGTGATAATATACATGTGCCAAATCCACACAAGGAACATAAACATTATGTACTAAGAACACGTACTAATTAAAAAATTTTAACTATTCTTCCTGAGAAATCTACAAAGAGAAATCCTATATGAAGATCTCTTAGTTTTGAGAAATAAAACATGATTTTGCAGAGAAAGCTTGACTCAGTAGGTCTGAGATGTTTAAACTGTGTTCACTCTCAGTATGATTTGGTCCTCAACTAGCCCTTAGGAGCTCCGAAGTCTTTCAAATATCATAGTCCATGAGTGTTTTTTTCTTTCCACTTGGCGCCATGACCACGCCACATAGTTTTTGATGACAGTAAAATTTGAGGTTGGGTCCTTGAGTTCTGGAGTAACTTGAAACTCAGCAACCAAGGTCAAATTCATGGATACTCAATTCCTATGTGACCAACATAGTTCTGCTTGCCAAGGCTCAGATAAGTCTCCCCTACTGACAAGTCTATGTGTGTAACTGCATATTATTGCTGGAAGAATTCAGTGTCACCAAACGGACTTCTGTAGTAGCGGCCAACCAGAAACTTTCATCTAGTTGTTCTACACTCTGCCCTACACACTTTTCACCATTGCTGATTTTAATGTCTCCTTTCTCCATAATGAACAATAACTATGAGTACAACAGACATTTTGAGATCTAGGAATCATTGAACATGGTCTCAGAAGTTCTTATAATTTTCATTACCCACCAGTTGAAAATAAAAGAGCAGAATTTTTTTTTAGTAGGAATAGTTACTAGGTCCTGGATGAAGTACTGTATAATTGCTAGTGAATCCCTGCAAATATAACAACCTGTCATTGTAGCAAAGTAGTCCTTACTAGTCTTTTCTCAGACAATATAGTAGGAGTGTGTGTGTGTGTGTGTGTGTGTGTGTGTTACTGAAGATTGAACCCAGGGTCTCATGAATACTAGGAAAGCATAAATTTGTTAATTATTTGATTTAAGACTTTTGTTTTAATGAGGTATGAAATTGATACATTTACCAAAAACACTCATTTTTCTAGAATAATTTCTTATTTGCCTAAACTTTTACCTTCCTCGAACTTATTAGTAAAACTAATGTTGAAGAAAATGCAACAGAAAATATGATCACTTTTTATAGACCCAGGAAGAAAAATAATAATAATAAAAATAAAATATTGTGAATTTAAAGCCCATGAGATGCCTGATAAAGTTTACATTTAAAATATTCTGAGTTAAATTCATGTTTCTTGCTTCCATGTAATATATTTTTTCTACATAATAAAAACGCACCACTTTAAATATAAAGATTTTCATATAAAAAGATATAATTTCAGCATCATAAATGCTGAATTTCCCAATTGTCATTCAGTTATTGAATAATTTTAAATAAAAAGGGGCAATTACCTAAAAGGGAACTGACTTTGTTCTCAAAGTAATTTTCCATACTATTAGTTTTATATCACAAGTGATGCAGAACATGCTTCAAACACTACGTATCATTTCCCAGTGAAGTTTATAAAATGCCAACTAATAGAGATTCTTCAAATCTTGATTAATTTTCTTCTTATTTGAAAACTGTAATGTATTTTCCAGTTTGACTGCAGACTATGTTCTACACAAAGTCATTTCAAATCTAGTTATTTTGATAAAAAAAAAATTTTTAATGCTGTCCTCTGAAATAAAGTGTGTATCTGAAGTTAGTGAATTCCTACATAAGAATCTGATGATCTGTCCAATCATTGTGTACAAAAACTACTGCTCCACTCTTCCAAAATTGTGTTTGTGAATAGTCTGTCACACCTGGGACTTTGTGTAAGCAGTAGTATCATCTCTCCAATGTTTTCTCATATTCTGACTTGCTTTATATGAAGATTAAAAACTCATTTAAACTTATACAACACTTATTTACTGAGATCCTCAAGGCACATTCCATTTATGACATATGATGTATATATAGGCATTATTTGAACACAATCCAATTGTTTTCATGACTATTGAGTCATAAGTGTTCAGATGGCAAGAAGAAAAAGTTTATATTGGCCTGTCTGCATCAAATCTGGATATTGGGAAATTCAAGATTCATTTATTGATTGCCAACAACCAATAGAAATGTTAACAGGTTTTTTTTAATATTTAACACGTAGTTATTAAAGTTTAGACAGGACTCTATTTCCTAAAACTAACTCCATTTCAACTGTTAGACAAGTAAGCTTGCCTATATTTGATTTAATAAATAAAAAGGATGCCTACTTGTTTGATTGTTGTTTTAGGTAAACCAGATATGATATCTGAAAATGTTTAGCTAGCTATGAAAATTATTAAAATATTAGATGAAAATATCATGTCTAGTCAGTTAATTATCACTGGGTGGCATGGGATGTTCTGCTGATCCATATTAATTTGGATGCAATGAATAGAAAATAGTGAATTGTTTGCTGCTCATCACCAACTGGTTTCTCATATATCTCAGCCCATTTATAAATTAAATATTCCAGCACATTAAAAGCACCTATTAGCAAAAGTTGTATCCCTTATTTCTCACCATTAGGTTACTTAAAATCATCATTTTTTTAATCTCTTTGAGACAGGGTCTCACTATGCAGTTCAGGCTGGCCTTGAGCTCACTTTGTGGCCCAGGCTGGTCTCAAAGTTGCAACGATCCTCCTGCCTCAGCCTTCTAAGGGCTGGAATTGCAGGCATGCGCCACCACTCCTGACTTAAAATCATCATTCTTGGCATTTATTTTTAATCATTTATTCTGGCTTGTGAATTGTGAATTAAACCCAGAGACTTTTACCTGACTAATTGTCAGAGATTACCTAGAAACCTAAATCTTTACCCTGGACTTGTAGAGATATGGATACTTTATCAGACAATGCCCATAAAGAAAAGTATTCCTATACATGAGGAATGAGTCCTGATTCCAGAATAAAACCAAAAATGTGAGCTGGAGAGACAAATGAAAGAATATATCCTGAAGTGGTTGTTTAGACAAGGAATATTTTCTTCAAAGTTGTCAAAATTCTAAATTTAACTGTTTAACATTTAATGAGTTTTACTTTCCTTGGGGTGCATGTGAGAGGGTGTGTGTGTGTGTGTGTGTGTGTGTGTGTGTGTGAGAGAGAGAGAGAGAGAGAGAGAGAGACAGTATATTGCTCAAAAGCAGTAGCTTAGCCTCTATTACTCTGGGAATTTTTCATTGTAGGTAAAATTTAAAGAAGGTAAGACAGCAAGATCGCTAGAGACCTCACTATCAAAGCCATTGAACAAAATCTTACCACTAAACTAGTAGCGGTTTTGACCTCTGTTCAGATTGTGTATGTGAAAAAAAAGCTGTTTATAACATATGGAATTATTCCTTCCATAATAAATAGGTATTAGGTAACATTTATAATTTTACATGGAAGCATGTTTCATCATGGACACAACTCAAACAAGTACCTTTGTCATCAATCAGATGAAATTTAGTTATTCTTTTTACCAATAAAGATGTTTGTAAAATCACAAAACTAATTAGAAAATAGTTTCAACAAATAATGTACGTACTATTTGTATTTTTCTGTTTTGACAATACTATATTAAATCAGTTCTTTACTTTGTCCACGATATATTGCATGCTAGAATTCCCTCTCAGGAGAGTAATATTGATATATTCACCTTCTTTGAGAATTGAGCTTCTGTAACTTTCACTTAAAGGTGAGTGTCTCAAGCTTTTTATTTAGTTTTGTGATTTCATTTTGTAAAAACATTATACAGGAGATCATTGTTACTGAAAGTTTGCTATGCAGATGAAAATCTACCAATGACTGTCTAATTTTGATATAAAGCACTTATCAAATATCTAGAGCACAAAACAAACTTTCTAAAGGACGTATCTGCCCATCAAAAAATGTGAACAATTTACATGCTTGGGAAATTATAAACAATATAATAGGCCACTGAGTAGGACTCAAAAGAAATTTAAAAACATTATAATGATTTCATATCAAGAGCATAATCATGGAAGACATTTTATAAACATTTTCAAGAATAAAAGCAAATTCTGTGATTATGCAACTAAAATATTACACATAAACAAACTTGGGATAGACTACCCATGCAAAATCCAAACTTAGTTTATTCATTGTACAACAAAATAATATTTCTCTGACAAGGCCTAATCATAGTAATAATCTCTTTTTTAAAAAAAATTCCTAATTACAGAAGAAAAGTCATTGAGCAAACCTGAATATATCTATCAAATTTTGTCATAATTAAATTCTGAAATCTTTCTGAAAACTAATAGATATTTCTTCATAAAAAATAATGTAGAAAGTAGAAGTAAATAGTTGATGTGAATGACTACTAATGAGCATTTTTCTCTTAAGTACTTACCAAATAAATAGTTGTTTAAAAAACTACCAAGATAATTCAAGATAAGGTAATTATGAGAGATTCCATATGTGTTTTTTCAGGAAGCAAATCAGCTCAATGCACTATGCTAAGTCAGTATTGTGACAGATGAGGAATACATAAAATTTATGAAAAGTTTCTGCAGCCCCCAGTCACAATGAATGGAACTGCTAAAACATCCCAAATTTCTTCACGTCATAATCTCATCTCTGATTCCCATTCTCTCACTTGGGCAGGGATGTGGCTCATAAGCCATGCTTTTCACAACCACAAGTTCTTTATTCCTAAATAACCAAATCCTCAAGAGAGCAGCAAACAGCAAGAGAAGACAATTTATTTAGAGAACTATTATGTGAGGAAGAAAACAAGTTGCCATTTCCAATTTGGAAGATAATTAGGGAGACAATAACCTTCTGACTGATGTTCTGTGCTCCCTTTGGATATTTTTGTAGGCCAATAATTCGAGTGCATTTTTCTGTTCAATTGCACATTGTCTAGAAAAGGATTTCTCTTGCCCACAGATTTCTAGTTAGATTAAGAGAAAAAAAAATTCTTGCAGCCACTGCCCTGTGCCACGACCACATGTCACTACTTTCATTTTTTTTAAATTTCCCAAAGAGCTGAGTTAACAGAATCTTAGAAAAGAACACATTATAACATGGGATTTGGGTCAGTGAAGGCTTTTTATTTACTATTGGAAAACTTTGGGAAAGTCAACCATCCTTTCCTCTTCCAAAATTATATCATATTCCCATCCATGATAACAATAAATCAAAGTGAAGATGGAGGCCTATAATATTTCAAGAAGATCCATTTCAGAGAAGAAGGGACAGCAGTCACATTTTCCCTTAAAAGAAAAAAATCCTTTTTGCCATTCCTTGCCTATTCACTTTCCAGCTTCTCTTGGGAAACAATTCCATTTGTCCTCATCATCTTTTCCTAGGAATTAGCAACAAAGCAAGGAGGGACTAATGCACTTATTATTTATATTAAGTAACTACTAAGAAATCCATAACTGTTCTAAAAAAGCCTTATGTGCATATTTAGGGTAAAACTAATAAAGTTGAATATTAGAAATCCCACATATACACTGTCTACCAAAAAATGTAATACCCACTTCAGGAAAAGAAAAACTTGTATAAATATTTAATACTAAATATATTGAGACATCATGGGATTAATACAAGTTATCTTTGGGTTTTTCAGTTACAAGTAGTGCTCATAGGGTGGTCATTTGTTTCCAGACATTTGTTAGTACTGTGAATCTCTGCTTGGATAACCTTGGTTATTGAGATTGTTGCACATGCATTTTCAACTCCAACAGCACACAGCACAGTGGGTTTTCTGTGACACACAACATCCTCTAGGGTCCCCCATATGAGGATAACATCATCTGTTGAAAAAATAGCATAGAACTATGTGCCTCCTGCGAACCCTCCATGTTGGGGTGAGAAGCAGCAACCAGAAGCAAGCCCGCCTGCTTCCCTGATGAGTTTGCGCTACTGCGCTGACTCCAGGAGAGAAGGAGTTGTGTCCCATAGGCCTGCCGGCGCGTGGGCTATGAATCAAGGACCTCCCCCCACCCAACCCCCGTGAGCATCCTGCTTGCCCGGAGGACCTGCCAGAGGACCTGCTGGGGTACATAAAGCAACTAAATACTTGTATTGTTGGATTGTTTTGCAGTCTTGGGACCCGCAGTCTCAGCATTTCTTGGGTAGATGACGTTTTCCAGTGTGGCAAATGGGTGGGATTGTGCTCTGTCTTGTCTTCGAGCCCCAATATTATTGTCATTGCTTTGCTTAATTTTGTTTAATTATCGTTTCCTTTTTTTTTTCTTCATTTCACATCCTGTTTTTATTGGTTTTAATCTGTTTTGTTTTTGGTTTGTTTTTGCTATGCCTGATGGAATGGTCAACTACTCTGAAAGTAACAAGATAGAATACAGTAGCTATTGTTTTCATAGTATCTCTCTCTGAAGTTCTATACCAGTTCTACTGCTTTGTTTTGATTGTTCTCTTATCTTTTGTTGCATTTCACTATCTTTGAAATAAAATTTAAAAAAAAGAAAGAAAAAGAAAAAACAGCATAATATTTTTCTTTTCCTGAAAATGTATACATTTTCGTCAGACTCTGTATATTGAGCAACTACTGTATCTGAAAGACTAATTAAACTTTGTAATAAATTTATAAGGTTATTATTATACCCTACTCTGTATAGGCTGTAGTGGAATTGAAATCTTAAGTAAAACACAAGGAGCATATCTCTTAAGAACTGAGACTGACATTTTAAATTTGTCTCCTCTTTTATTTCACTACCATATACTTGTTAGTCTTAGTTCCAAATCCTGATTTTTTTTTTATAAAATCAGGAATGCTGATTTTTTTTGCTGCAGTGTAAACTTTTGAAGGTGCAGTTTTTTGCAAAGATTTGACACTCAATTTTTTTCAATTGGGTAAATTTCACAAAAGAAAGACATAGAATTTCTTATTATTTGTCCAGAAGACGTGGACCCATGCCATGTCTGTGTCTTGTAGGAAACTGCTGGTAGAGCTCTTTCAAATATAACATACATAAACCATTACTGTGATGATTCGCCAGCCCTTTACCATCTATAATCTGAAATGTGCTGAAACTTTATGAAAAATAGTTATGCTTTATTATAACCCTTGATACAATTAAAAATATATTAATGAGTTTAACATCTTTGTTTTCTAAGTTGCACAAAATGCCAAGATTATTGTGTAAGTTTTGCTTTTCAAGTATTTACTGGATTTGAACTTTAAAATTTAGTTGTTCGGTGTGCCATACATTAAGCTGCAACGCTAAACAACTTGCAAATTAAAATTGCATAGCAAAATAAAACAGCATGCTTTTTTTCATATAGCATATGGCCATTAGAGCAAAAGTTGAGGCTCTGTTACTTCTAATCTCTATTAGTTCATCAAAAAAGAATAGTTTGTGCTCTCATTGTTCAGTTGTTTCATTTTTATGCCTATATTTTATAATCTGAACAACTACTTTGAAGATAATGATATGCAATATATTAACTAGTGTTAATCTCCTATTATTTTGTTTGAAATTCTGTATCATCATTTTTATTCTTTTGTTTTTTTTTAAATAAAAACAAAATAAAAACAAAAAGCAAGATACATGGTCATAAAAGCATGGGGGAAATGAAATCCCACTACTTCTTCAGGTGGACCAAAAATATTTGATAAAAGTTCTAATGCCAAAATGCCTGCTTTGGGGTTACCAAATACAGGTGTTTCTTGTTTAATGATCTATTTGTTTAACAACTGTTTGGACTTAAGATTTGCCATTTGGCCTTGCAACCTGTCCTTTTTTGTAGTTTTGTGCATCTTGCTTATAGAGCATCAATGTCTTTTTTAGTACAGTACCTCTTGTTTAGAGAAAACTATAGTTTTCTCTGATTATACTATACAGTACAGTACTGTAGTTCTATGCTCTGTTTAAAATTACAGTATTACATGTAAGAGTTATGTAAATAAAATCAAAGTTATCAAACTGGAGTTTTCTCTGACCATTTCTTTGTTTTAAATATTATAATGCACGTACAATATACAATTCTTCATTTAGTGAACAATTCATTTAATAACTCACTTGCAAGAACAGAACTCATTCATTTAATGAAGAATGTCTGTACATATTTAGTTCATTCTCATTCCCACAGGCAATTATACTCACATCCCTAAAGAAAATGACCTACATGTTTGGTTTTCAAGCCCAAAGTTCCTGGATCTCAATACCTGATATCTCCTCATCGGGCAGGTATAACTCCTCCTGTTAGGTATAAAGTAAAAAAAATCTTCTGCCCAACTTCCTAAAATATATTGCGTTCATAAATTTTACTTCCTATTTTGATTTTTAAGTCATAGGTTATAAAAGAGAGGTTCATAGGTCTGGAAAAGAAATTAATATGATTTAAGAATGTATATGGTGACATATCGGACTTTGCAACCTCCCTCGGTCTCAAGAAAGTAGCATGTCACTCGTAATATGCAGGATGCTTATGCCGTGTTAAATGTATGATTGGTTGTTACCGTGATGCTCAGAGTTTTAAATTTTAGTAATGTGTCAAAAGATCATGAGGAGACATGTGGATAGACTGTGGTGGGTTAATTATTGTCAAGTCAGCCTCATCTCCACACTCCTCCATGTCTTTTCTCTGCATTTTAAAGACAACAGCATTCTCCAGAATGTTTTCCCCACAGGGTTTCCTGTATAATTAATTTTTATTCCTGGTCATCAATAATGTGAGTTTCATGAGGTAAAGGGGAGGAAAGTGATACAGTTCATTGAACTGATGCTAGGGAGACACACAAATACATACCAGACATGAAGTTTGAAGGAACTTGAGGGTGAGCATTTATTCTGTGTCCACATATGCTGAGAGTGGAAACTTTCCTATGGAATCTCTCATTTCAGTGAAGACGGCTAAGATAGTAACTCGGAGCTTCCTAGAGCTAGCTGAAAACTAAAGCAGTTCTCAGTCTAGTGCTGGAGAACAACCACTTCCACCCTGCAAACTGAGATGATGACAGCTCCCTGCATTACATTCTTTTGGCTTCTCACAACAGGGAATAGCTCTGATTTTGTGTATTAACATAGACACACAAAGCAGTTCCTATTTTCTTAAACAAACACTGACTGATACTGTAACTGGCATTGCAAATGGAACTTTACACTTTAGGTATTTTTCCCTTTAATGATAACTGGTTTCTGAAAATTTCTTCAGGCCTAGGGCACAAATGGCTATCCCTGCTTGTCCTAGACCAGGTGAAAGGACAGAATATACAGATGCTAATGTTAGGATACAGGAGCTCAGTTCCCTTTCCATAAGAAAGGGGACAATGAGTTGAAGGTGGCTGGCAGTGATAAAGCATGTATGAAAATGTTCACTGTTTCTCTGTGTTCCCCTCCCCTTTGCTCCTTACTAGAAAACACCTTTACACACCTGTACATGGTACAATGGTGATTTGAGGCAAGTGAGTCCTTCCTTCTCCTCAGTGATAGATTTGAATAAATCCCTTATCTTTTTTGACAGAACAATTGGCAAATGAACCTGATCATATGAAAATAAGTGACTAGATTAATACCTTCAGCAATACTGAATGTCATAAGTTGATTAATATATAACTGTTTTGGTTACTCTCCAGTTGCTTGGAAAAATTCTCAACACGCACAATTTAGAGGAAGTGTCTGAGTTACTTTTTCTCATTGCTGAGACAAAATACCCGACACCCGAAGATAAAAGAGGGAAGGTTTATTGTAACTCATACTTTGCAGATGTTTTGCTCCACAATCAGCTGGCTCTGAGCCAGAGTAGCATGTCAGAGGTGCATTATTAGAGAAGAAACAGTTCGCGGCAGGCAGAAGGCAGCAAAACAGCAACAGCAACTGACAAGTGACAACCGCAGCCCTCTTCAGTCCCTTATATTCTATCTGGGTTACATGTCTTGAGGGTGTGTAGTACTCACACGCAGGGTGAGTCTTCCAATTATGCACTCCCAGAACTGTGCCAAACCAATCAATGTAGTAATTTAGTATCACACACTTTTTTTTTTTTTTTCAGCACCGGGGATCGAACTCACAGCTTCGTGCCTGCCAGACAGGCGCGTAAGCCATTGAGCCGAACTCCTGGCATATCACACACTCTTAATCCCAGCCTCACATACTTAATTCCAGGATCATTACACTTTGATCCAGCCACTTCTGAGAACCCCCACATATGACCGCACAAGGTATTAGAAGGACATCTAGACACAAGCCATAACAGGAAGAAAGTTTCATATTGGATTCAAAATTTCAGCCAATTCTTGACTAGCTCCAAGTTAGAAACAGGATGACAAGCCAGGCATGGTGACACATGCCTGTAGTACCAGCACTCAGGAGGCTGAGACAGGAGGATTGCCATGTGTTTGAGGCTCACCTGGGCAGCAGAGAGAGTTCAACTATATAGCAAAACCTTGTTTCAAGAAAATCAAAAAAAGAAAAAAGAAACAGGATGGTAGAGTGACATGACAGAAGAAAAGGTATTCAATCATTGCAGTCAGAAATTAGGGGGCAGCAAGGAATTGGGGGATACACTTTTCCAGGAGACATGCCCAGTGACACAACTATAACTAAACCCCACCTCCTAACAGAAACTTCAGCTACATAACTCAATGGATAACTCCACTGAATATACCTCTCATCTATTCCAATCACCTTTCACACACACAAGAATTTTGGGGGACATTTAAATCTAAATTTAGCAAGAGCCCACTTCACATTATGTTGGTTTTCAAGAAATAGATTTTTAAACTTATATTTGAATATATATATAGGAGAATGGCAAGTTATAATGATAATGGAATTCAAATATATTTTGTTCATATTATTAAATTTTAATACTTCGGTTATTGATAGCATCACACAGAGAACAATTTTAAAAGGAAGTTTTCAAAAATAAAAGTATAAGCTAAGAAAATGCAAGTGGTTAATGTAGATTTTGTGTTGCTTTGAATTGTATTTCATTTGAAACTGGCAGAAATATCATATGCTTTGAATAATGACTATTTAAATGATAATATTTTGGTTTCAAACCAAAGTAAATAAAATCTACAAGGGATGACACAAAATATCACTTTCAAGCATAAGGAGTCATGGATGAATCACACGCAGAATTTCAAATTATCCACCATGTTTGACAGATGACATATCTGAGAATCTAACAGATAGCTCTCACCCTCACAGACTATCACATCCCTATTTAGCTTCTTATTTGTCTCCGTCAGCCTGATCCATGGGTATAGTCCCCCAGTCATCAAAGTGAATTTGGGCATTGATCACTGCAATGTATGATACTTTGAAAGATCATATCTGATTAATGGCACAGATGCACTTTGTGTATTTCCATAGCCACTGTTCTTCATAGTCAGTGCAGCAAGCATGTTGAAATTGTGGGAGAAATTTTAGATAAACTGCAGGCTAGCATGAATCTTGAGGTCTTTATTCCTTTATTCTTGGAAATCTTTCTCAATTCTTCAGTGGGTACCAAGGTTTTTGGAAGCATATTTTGTCCATTTTTTTTTCTGTTTTAACATAGTAGCTTAATCCTAGCACCTCAAATGTAACTTTTGAAATGTTTCAGTCATTAGGCTCCTAAAATTTTCTAAATCCTGACACTGTTTCAAAAGATATCTTAATACCGATTTTTTCCTTTGTTTTTTTTCCCCTACTATTTGAGCTCTCTTTAGTTACTCTAAAATATTTAGTATTCCTGAGCCTCAGTTTCCCCATGTGCAAAACACAGATAATTATGAAGCTTCTTTCAGAATGCTATTTTAAAGATTAAACGAGAAACCCATGTGAACTACTTAGGCTGGTTCTGTGTTTAGTGTAGATATCAGTGTTACCTATTAACTTTCCAGTCAAATGATGATTGAAGAGAATAATGCAAGACCAGTCATCTAAGGTCATAAATCTGTTTTATGAATTTCTCTGTCTCAACACTGGGTTTTCTTCGTTTTAGAATCCATCGTTTTTTTCCAGTTTTCTTATTACATCAGTAACTTTGGAGTTAAGTGATTTCATGAGCAACTCTCCTAGGTGGTCTTTTCCCTTCTCACAGCCTAACTTTCGACAAGGCTTTGCTCAGTCTGTAAAATCTAAGAATAATCCAATTCAGGGTGGTATAGCTCTGGGCAAATAAAAGCAAAAGCATAACATCTACTGGAGAACAAAGCGAAAGTCAATTAAGTGAACTTGAACAAAATTCTTGGAAGTAATGTCCGTATTCCTTGAGATTCCTTTTTATTTTATCAATATTGGTTCTCTCATTTGTGTGTGTCTGAAGTTTCCTTCTCTTCTTTAAATCACTTCCCACAGCAATCTGTGGACCTCCCAGGTATCTCACAAGTGGGAAATCTGAGGTCTGTGCTCACCTGTCTTCTCTACTACATTCCACAAAATATGAGCTCACTCTCCGCAGCTGTGAAGAGCTTTTGAAGTTCTCTTCATATATCCCGTCATGCTATTAAATCATTTTTCCATGTTATTTTCTTTACATAAACTACACTGTTTGTCCTGTACAACTGCCAATAACACAAAGGAATGCCTTTAACAAATTTTAAGGACCCTTATTTTATCATACAGAAACTTATTCAAGTCTTCCTAAAGCCAACAAACCTAAAACCTGAGGTGGGAATTTGCACCTGCTGTACTTTCTAACTTCTGTACCAGGCATATTTATTTAAGGTATTTTTTTCTGGTTCAAATCAGAAATTTGTATTTTCCACAAATAATTGCTGAACATTCATTCGTGCCTGATTTGTTTTTGATGATTAAAAAAAAGTACGCTATCAAACCCTATGGATAAAACATCCTACACTAAAAAGGGAAACAGATGGTAACGTAAGGTGGCATTTTCATAGAAAATATGGGCAATTAAAAGCTAAACATTTCTGATTCATGACTTAATCATCTTGCCAAAGGGCTACAAAATAGAAATAAATACAGATTAGATATGAATTGAGAGGTTTTCTAGACCTGAGTACCAAAGCAAAGTTAGAACCCTGAAAAACTGTATACAATTAATAACATCTAAAAACTTTGTAAGTGTAATCAATAATATTTTTCTTTTTCTCATGTAAACAAAGTTAGAAAGTCACTTAAGAATTTTTGTTCTACATTGTGTCCATGACTACAAATCCCAACCCTGAAAACAGAGTCTACCAAATTCCACATTGTTTAGTAGGCTGCTTATAGCTAGAACTTTTCCAGAAATTGGCATAATGGCAGACAGGGAAATAAAACAAAGAAAATTTTACAGCTTTAACATACTTTGGTTCTACTTCCATAAAATTAATTGTGTTATGTTTAATATCTACATACATCATGTTTCTTATTTTAGAAATGAAAATAATGATCATTACTTTGGAGGGTTGAGATGATCAGGACAAAGAAAACATTGAATAAATATTAATTTCCATTTATCAGCCTTTCCTAGTTTCCATCATGGGGCCCTTCTCCTACCATTAGTTTGTCTGATTTTATCATTCAGATTTTTATTATGATAATCCTCTCTGTACCCCTCTGAGGTTGATATTTCCGTTTTCTTTTTGAAGGGAAAAACCTGGAGATATAGAGAGGTATATCAGTGAGGATCTAGGAAGGAAAACAAAAGCTATCCAAGTATTTCAAATAATTTAAACTCAGGAATTGTTCATGCAAGTGATGGAAAAGAAGGAAGAGTTAGAAGGGTACCTGAGGGAATTCAAAAATTAGCAAAAGAAGAAAGCTACTTCTCCTCTCCCCAGGCTTTGGGGTCAACTAAAGGAAATCCAGAATGAAGGCCTTCCCGTGGAAGCTGCCTCACATGGCCATTCAGCAAGAACAGAATCTATAACCTCTGGTAAAGGCACTGTTGATGTTGGAACAGGAAATCTTCTACTAAATCTTAGTAAGCACAAGGCTCAGGACTGAAAGCTACATACTTCTAACTTCTTTCTTACAAAACAGATACAATTTTACATGTGAAAGATCTTACAAATCATAGTAAAAATGTAAGGCATAATAAAAATACTTTAGGACAAGATGAGCTCTTTGAGTCCTTTTCAAATAAGAGACCATAAAGTCCTTGCCCCCCACCCAAGCTTACTTGTTACTGTTACCTTGAGTGATTTCATCCATTCTAAGGGCTTTGAATAAAAAAAATGTTTTTGTTGAGTGAAAGGGAGCCCAATGGGAATTCTCCATAGATTTAATTATGACATCTTTTGGGCCTATGGATTTGCCTATGCATTTTCATTTCCAAACAGAAAACCAGAAGAGTAGAAGAAGCATTCAGTAATAATAGTTTGGATAGGCATTTTTTTTTTTTTGCCTCTTTTAACCTAATTGCTATGGTTGAATCAAA
Organism: Dasyprocta punctata; assembly: GCA_004363535.1. Classification (NCBI taxonomy): domain Eukaryota; kingdom Metazoa; phylum Chordata; class Mammalia; order Rodentia; family Dasyproctidae; genus Dasyprocta; species Dasyprocta punctata. The sequence goes on from RJWM01033935.1 coordinate 19,143, forward strand.
CTTTTGAAAAAATATATGTGAAGCAGAAATATTTGAAATAATGGATAATAAAATTGAATTTTTGAAATGTGCTTCATACCCACTTCATTTCCTAAGCCATAATCCTGGTATAATATGTAAAGGGATTTGTGATGAAAGATAGTAAATCTAGTCTGTATCAATTATTCATGCATTTCAATTGGCAGTGAAACTAGCAAATGTATTCAATGAGTGGTCTTTATTCCCACAAAAGTAGATATGCATAATGGATGGAAAAATAAAGAAGTTACTTTTCAATACAACAGCTGAGTACAAGAATGTTTTTATATATAAAGTTTTGAAAGTATCTTTTGAAATTGCTGACCAAACCACCCAAAACTACAGTTGTATTTCTGCCAACTACGAAGGACTGTGCTTGAACTTTATTTCACAGTTTCTGATTTTCACAGCCTTTGGACCAGCACAGTTCCTACTTGTTACTATGCTTGAAAAGATCTGTTTCAGGAACTGTTACAAAAACACAGAAGCTAACACACATTATCCTAAAACCCTACAGTGCTTAACAGAAAAAACAGAAGGCATCTAATTTCTTAAAGTTGTATCTAATACAGCATTGGTATTTATGCAAAGAAGATTTCAAACATAGAGAGGCTTTGAAACCCATTAACTGTTAATATTTACAGAGATCTGAAGTTTAACCAACTTCTCTCATTTCTTGAGATAATCTGTGAGTCGCAAAAAGATATTTTGAATTACATGCTTTGCAAATGATGACAGTAGCTGAAATTTGTAGAAGGGTAAGTTGTTGTTTAACTAAATTGTACAAAGCATAAATAAGACTAGAAAAAAGTTTCAACTTCGTCTTTTTGTTACAAGAAAGTATGGTAAGTAGTTAACATTATTCATTCAATACTTTCTAGGGGTCTGCTTTTTGTTATGCCTCAATCCTCATTTTTCTACATTCTGATCAGAACCTGAATAGTGTCACTCTCCTATTTATTTGTGCCTCTCTCCATTTACAGAGCCAATTCAC
>RJWM01033936.1:0-20132 GCA_004363535.1 Dasyprocta punctata
AAAAAAAAATCACACTTTACAAATTAGAATGACAGCTATTTGAAAGATAGCAAAGCAAAATTAGCTGCCAAAGTGTGGCCTGGGGTGTCTGTAAGTAGTGTCTATTGACTTTTGTGGAAGGGCAGAGTTTGACACAGAGAAATAGCGAAAGTTGCCCCTGAGGCTCTATTTCAGGAACAGAGCAAAGTTTAGAATGGCTGAGAAACTTTAAAGATACACTGGAGCAGAAGCAGTAGCCCAGGGAATAACACGTTTAGAAAGTAGCTTTAAAAATTGGCCTAAGGAGCAAAGTATGAATGTGAATTTTTGGAGAAAATGATTTATGCACAGAGGAAAAATGTCTGGGGAAAAGTAGGTGACTGGACAGGTCAACATTCATCAAAATGTGTACCAAGGCAATTTCTTTGGTTTGGAGCTTATTTTCTATACTTTAAAACTTAGACAAGCACTTGGGAGGCTGAGTCAGGAGGATTGCCAGAAACTTAAGGTCAGTCTGGGTTTCACAGTGAGTTGAAGCCTAGATTACATAGAAAGACTGTGACTCAATTCATATATAATATATAACATATGAAATATATTTTTTTAAAAATTGAAACACTTGGTTACACAACAAATTGAGATAATGTATACAACCTGCTTAGTTCAATTCCTGACTAATGAAGTCTTTATGCTTTTTAGTCACTACTATTCACTTTAATTGATTCCAAGATTGACCCTCAACACATTTAAGCTTCTTTTAAAGTCAAGTGAATCTTACAATCTACGGAATTTTGATGTTGTCTGCTGCCAGGTGGCAGTTGTGACGGTGTAAAAACCTTCCTTGACACTTTTTGCAATAGTATGAAATTGTATTAAATTGTCTATGATTAGAGAAAGCATAGTATTATTAAATCAAATGCTGCTGGCTTGTTTTCAGGAAACATGGTGGCATAGAAAACGCAAATAGAAAAGAAAATGCCTATATGTTTATCCTAGACATGAGCACAAGTGCATTCATATAACATGTCCGTATTTGCCCCATCTCAAAATACTGATCCTTTAGGAAACGTGCAGATGAGCCATGAAACGGAGAGAAGACAGGCAGCCAAGTGGGAACAAAAATACAATGAACCTAGAAAATGAGATTGTGACAACTGAAACTCTAACCTGAATTTTTTGTCTTCATAAAACCCCTGTGTTGAAACCCAGTCATCAATGTGATGGTATTTGGCACACATCATTATTTTAATACAATAGCTCCTATATTTCATGTTCTGGAATCATATAGTTTTTCTTTTTTCCTTTCTTCCCTTTCTCTCTCTCTCTCTCTCTCTCTCTCTCTCTCCTTTTCTTTGTTAATCTCTCTCTGCCTCTCTCTTTCCCTACCCTATTAACAACATTATCATCTGATGATACTTCCTACACTTCTTTTGTTGAACAAACTTCTGTCCTATTCACCTAACTAGATTCTAATTATACTTTGAGTAAAATCCAAATTTCACAATTTGTGTTTATTAATTGGTGATAGTTAAGGTAGACTGTCAATTTGACTGGCTGGGGAGCTGCCTGATAGATTAGCAAATCACACTTCTGGGCATGTCTGAGGTTTGGTCACTGAGGAGTAACCTTGGAGTCCATATAGCAGTGGTGGCAAAACTATGACAAATGTGCTGCATGGGGCACCTGGAGCATGCTCTGTTGTTAGGCAAGCTGAGTCACCCCAGGAGCTAAATATTGAATAAACTAAAATCTCAGCATACAGGTTTAATTGCAGTATTGGAACTTCGCAATGAATAAGTGGGTTTTGAGTTGCAGTTTGGGCAATATGTCTCTAAATGGTTCACCATCATTGCTATATATGGCTCTTCCTTTTCTTCTCTGTTTCCCCTACTCCCCCTCCCAACTGTCACGTGAGCAGCTTTGCTCCACCATGTTCTTGTGCCAAAATGTTTCCATCTTGGAGTCAGTAGACCATGGATAGAATCCCCTGAAGCCATGAGGCAAATAACCCCTTTCTTCCTTTAAATTGTGTGTCCTAGCCACAGAAAAACTGGCAAATATACCAACTTGAGGGTCCCTTAGACATTCTTCCCTCTTCAGTATCATTGGAAGCATATTTTCTGAACGGGTTTTAATTCTAGCACCATGTGTCACTAACTAAAGAATTTCATTTCTCATCTGGAAAATGGTGATATAAATCATACGCATTTCAAGAAGTTTCGAAGGTTAAATTATAACAATGCTCAATATCTAAACAGTAGTGAATGCATATTTTCATAGCAACTGTTAGTACTAGATGTTAACTCTGCAAATTTATGTGCATTTTACATATACGGTGCTTAATACCTATTTGGGTCCTAGCCTCATATACTTTTCCATTTAATGTGTTAAACCAATATTTGGAGCTCTATTGACCTAGTGATTTAAATTCATGATCTAATCTGAGATCCTTGTGGTGATGAAATTGTTCTGTATCTTCACTGTGGTACCTTGGTTGTGATATTATACTATAATTTTGTAAGATGTTAGAAGAAACTTATAAAAGGTATGTAGGATCTGTCCAGAGTATTTCCTTGCAATTCCTTTTGAATTCATAATTATCTTCAGATGAAGTTTAATTTTAAAATATATTGTGGATTAAAAACAGTTTTTTTTGGTGATATCATGTTTTTTTACATGATTTGAAGTGTTGAAGTGTTTGTTGACAGGTAACACTATCTTCAGTAACATAAACCAAAAACAATAAAACAAAATGATTTAAGTACTGATCCCTGTAAGTACATTTACCTATTTTTGTAAGTTATTAAAACCATTTAAGCCATCTAAAATTGTAAGACCATTAGGACTTGCACATACTCTGCAGCTCCAGTTAGCGGTTGTGTTATAATTTTTATGTCTTTGCCAATTTAATGCCTTACTTGTTGTTCAGCTCTTTTTGGGAGTCCTTTCCCTATCTCAAGCATTTCATCACCTGCCTGCAAACTGCCTGTATGTGCCCAGCTGGTTGTAGCAGACTTGCACTGTGGGGAGCCCTGTGTTCATTCAGGCACTTTTCCTTGCCCTTGATCACCTGGGCCTTTTGGAAATGACTTAACTGTTTTGTTTTCCTGAATAAAGTACAAAATAGCTTCAATTATCCTGTGCCGGAAATACAAACAAAAAAAGCCAACACATTTGAAGACCACTTTTCCATGATCTCAGCCATCACTCAGTGGCAAGTGGAGAGGACCCCAACTGAAGCTTGAACCGGAGAGACTCAGCTCTGTGGCCACTGTGTTGTGAGCCCAGGGCCAGTGTTCGAATGGTGTCCTGTTCCCTTAGCCTCCAGGACAAACTCTGGGCCTACTGAATGTGTCATAACTTCAGCACATGGAACTACATATAGGAGCCACTGCTTTATGGCCTAACATTAGATTAAAGGTGTCTGCTAAAAGGTGTTCTAACAATGAATTTAGACAGGATTTCTAGATGTCAACCTTAGTGAATAGCATTCTGGTTTGAAATAATAATAATGCCTAATATTTGAAGGGACAGAATATTTCAACACCAATCATTTGGGATGTATTTTCATCCCTAAAATGTTACAAATTGAAGAAGCAACCTGCCTTTATGAAGGCCTACCCTGCTAGAATTTTGTAAAGTTAGGAAATAGAAACAGCAAATGGAGGAGGAAAAATGACTTAGCTCTCTCCTGGCACTCCAATCCTTCTACTGGAAGACAGAATCTTCAGAATTTTGTTTTCTGAGTCTGCCTATTTTCTTAAATTGGCAGATAGCTTAATTGTTTTTATGTGCTTGTAGCTCAAGAGAAAATCATTAATGAGTCTAAGGTAACTTCAAAAGTTTCCCTGATATTTCGATTGTTTTTCCATTTACTTAATTATAAGCATGATGCATAGAATAGAGGCACATGTTGAAAAAATGTTATACAACCTTTTAATTTTACATTTTCATTGTTATTACTTAGAGTACTTAAAATAACCCAGGCAATTGTGGTGTTGGACACCTGTAATTCCAGCACTCAGGAAAGCTGAGGCAGGAGGATTTGCAATTTGAAGGCCATCCTGGACTACATAGTGATTTCAAGGTCACTGTGGAATAGAGAGAGAAAACCTATCTAAAAAATAAATAAAACACCTAAACTACTTTACAACAGAACACATGTAAGGTTAGAATAGAGTAAATATATAAAATTCAGCATCTCTTTTCTCACCACAGATGTTGACCTGAAAATTACTCCTTCATAGGCTCCCTACATGCCAACTTCCATATCAATACCTGTTTTCCGAAGAACCTCATCTGCAGTGTATCTTATGTAATAAAGGTAAATATCAATGTCTTTGATAGTATTTATAAAATCTATCATAGATAAAAGGGACTACGATTTTAAAGACATATTTTAAAATGTGATGAAACGGGAAAACCAAGTAGAAAAAGTGGTCAACAGACATGAATATGTAATTCATATAAACTATATAGACATGATCCTTAAGCTAATAGCTTAATGTTCAATTTTCCACATTATAATAGATACACCAATTTAAAATATGTGAAGATCTGTTTTTTAAACTACACTGACCGAATCCAAAAAGTTTTGTAGTACACTATATCCTAAGACTATAGGGAAATAGGTTTATATATAGTTGGTAAAATTTAAATAAGCATAATGGAGACAAATTTTTCTATAACTAAATAAAGCTGTTATGGCTCGTATCTAGATGTTTGCCCAAAATGTCATAGGTGGAGTTTTGGGAAGTGGCTGGATCATGAGTGTGTGATGCTGGATTAGGGTATTTGATAACTAAATTGGCTTATCATAGTTCTGGGTAAAAATAATGGAAGGCCCACCTTGGATGTGGGCGGCACCAATCAATAGGTTTGTATCCTGGATGGGGTAAAATGGAAGGGAAGCATTGCTGAAGCAGCTCTTGCTGCTTTGATGCTTTCTGCTTTCTCTATTTCATCTCCGTGATGCCCCTCTGCCATGGGAAACTGCCTTAGATCCGGCCGACTATGGACTGAAACCACTACAAACTATGAACCAGAATAAATCTTTCCTTCCTTATCTTGTGGATGTCAGGAATTTTGTCTCAGCAACAAGAAAAGTAGCTAAGACAAAGCTATATGTGCACTTATAGTTTCATCCACCAGTTCCACTTTCAGGAATTTGTCCTGAAAAATGTAAGTCCAACAATATGAAAAAGTTATAATTTCACAATATGCATAAAGTTGTTTTTTCTAGGATTGTTTGTGATTACAGATATTGCAGATAACCTGAAATCCTCTCCATGGGATACTGATTGAATAAACATTCAAATGCTAGTGTACAATGCAGTTGTTAGAAAGAGTAAGGGAAATTTCAGTGAGCAGATATGGAGTCATCCTGTAAGCATGAAAATTAAAGAGAAAAGTAGCAGACAAAGTATACTACCTCTGTGTAAGAAAGAAAATATGTACATATTCCACAATGACTGGCACAGGAAGCATGAGGCAGATATTTATGAATTTGGTTAACTACAGGGGTAAGAATGAAGTTAAAAGATTTAAAGAGTAGACATATTTCTCTGCATACATGTAGTTTTGACTTTGGGAATGGCTATTGTTTTATATTCTCAAAAGTAACAAGAAAGGATACAATTAAAACACAAATGGAAATGAATGTAACTGAATTTCAAATGAATATATAACTGTTTAGGAAATGTGAGGATTAACTCAAATGGCTTTTGATACAGTTTTGATTTTGTCAAGGAAATATTATAGAGAAACAAATCTTTGCTAACCCAGATCTTAGCACAAAGATAGTGGGAACAGTGAGTCATTGTACTATTTTTTTATTTTATTTTAAAGAGAATAAAACCAAACAAATGAAACCACATAAAGGCAACCAAAACAAAACAGTGAAAGTGATACAGGACTTCAAAGCAAGATAATAGAAAATCAACAATGGCTACTATAATGCCTCTTGTTATCTTCAAAGTAGCTACCCATACCATCAGACATAATAAAATCAAACAAAATGGAACAGAATAAAACCATTCAAAACAAAATAAGTGATACAAGATATTAGGAAAGCAACAATGGCTACCAAAATATATCCTTGTTATCTTTGAAATAGCTGCCCATGCCATTAGATATGGTAAAATCAAACAAAACAATGAAAATCATACAGGACATAAAAACCAGATAATAGGGAATTAACAATGACTACCACCTTCAGAAGGAAATCCTTCATAGTTGCTATACTGCATATCATTATCCTCTATGTAGATTCCCAGACTACTGGTTTTAGGCCTGCAAAGTCAATCAAACATTACAAGCATGAAGTTGTTTTTTACTTCAGTAACTATCATCTCAGTCTGTGTTTCTCCAGATCAGCTGGTTGCTTAAAAGGGGGCAGTGGGGAGGCGGCAGCTTGGCTATTTTTGTCTCCCAGGAAGGGGTTGGCTTCTTGTTTCTCCTCCTAGCCTTCATGGCTGCCTTAAGCAGGGGTCAGCTTCTTGTTCTCCTCCTGCCCCACGATTTGAGTCACTGTATTATTAAACAAGTACTTAGCCAGGACACAATGTGTATCACAGGCAGTCCGCTTAGATATTGCAATTACTGAAAGAACTATCACCCTTTAACATAGCCAAATAGATGCAGTCTATTATACATACATGCTTAAGTCAAACAAAGAGTACGTAATCCACAGGTAAGAGGACTTAAAAACATCAGGTGTCTGCCTTTACCTGGTAGTTGTGGTGATCATCTGTATTAGTTACTTGATGTTGAACACAGGGGAAATAAGCTTCCAGTGTTACTGTGACAGGGGGTAATTTAGCAACTCTAAGTGGTCATCAGGTCAAGACAGACTCTTACCCTCCTTCAGAAACTGGTCCACTGTCTCCCTGGATGTTCATACATTTCAGAGGAATAGCTCAGATATCCTTGAGAAAAAGTTTCTTGTATTATAAAGCTATCAAAAATATTTTTCAAAAATATTTACATACATTTAAAATTACATGTTAACAAAAAGAAATATTCTAAGAAAAGAGCATTTCTACTGTTATTCTTAATAGAAAGAATTAAGCCTCCTATTTTTAATTTTTGTTTATATTGTAGTGCAACGTGTTAGTCTAAAGAGAAACAATGGTAAGCACATACATGTAAACTGAATTATTATTAGATCTGTTTTTCATAGTGGCATGAAACAGTAATCCCAAAATTATTTTCTGTGTTTTCTTTGACTGAGGAAATGAGCACATATATTAAGGATAAGGAGTTAGTGTTCACCGTTTGTGAAGGAAGTTACAAATAAGAAAAGAAATAAAAGAAAAAAAATGACCTTGTTGTATTAGATTGGCATTGCAGGTGTCAGTATCAATCATAGTTTTAGTATATAAAGGTACATTAGCATAATATATAAATACATATGTTACCAGGTTCTGGGCTTCTGAAGACTCCTAGAAGTAGTTTCTAGGTAGTTTCCATCTTGAACAAAGAATTGGTCAAAGAAAGAGCATGATATTTATATTCATGAATGGTAGAAAAAGAAACAAGCTCTATAGAGCAAGTGTGGACCAGTTACAAATAGAAAAGGAAGTACACTGTACAGGTTTTGAGTGGACCAGTGAAAAAGAAAGTGTAGTGGTCAAGAACTTAATGGAAGCCATTTTTTTTATCCTGTTCTCCTGAGACTGACACTAGGTCTAGACTCTCCTATCAAAAACCTCTTGAGTTCTCACAAGAACTGAAGATAACACTCTCTGTTTGGTCCCATGTGCAGTGCTTTGGGAACTGTTTTCTGCACATTTCCAGGATCTCCATTTTGAAATGATCATACCCACTTGTTCAGTCATTTTGCCATACACAAATCTTCTGTCTTACGCATGTCTATATTCACCAAATAATATTCCAGTAATAATGCTCAAAACCTCTGGTCTTGATTGTAAACTCTCAGTGTACCATTAACACATTCTTGCCAGCTTGAATCACCAGTTGTTTTTACCACTGATGTACGAAAGGATCTAATCGCTTTTATTGGTCTTTTTACTAATAAAATTATTTAAAAGTCTATAAATGGACTGAACTTAGTTACTTGCTTGAATTTGAATAATTACTGCCCAAATATAAATATTAGTTATTAACAGTAACTAAGAATTATTACAATAACCAAAACATTGATTTCACTAAGTTCATTTAATTTCATGAATTTCTATATAAAAGAATACAAAAGCATTTTATAAAAGCATTTCCATAAAAGCATTTTATATATGAAAGTAGTTGATTTGTGCAGAGTACTCAAAATGTCATAATGTGTTTTCCTTTTGTTTGGAGTGACAACACCATTTATTTTTTATGGTAAGTTTTGGTAGCATTTTCTATATCATTTGTATGTTTCTTTTTTCCTGATCCTAAATAAGCTTCTATAAAGTGAATTTTTTTGAGCATCAATAATTAATTCTCTAAATTTTAATATAGAAGTTTTACAAGTTGTCCACTTCTGGTATATATACTATGCACTTATAGCTACTGTAGCACACATTAGCTGTATTACAAGTTTTATACCATTTTAATATTTTCCTTAATATAAGACACTAAAACAAAAAGTCATTGCTGTTTTACAGTTATGTTATTATTAAATTAGTGCTAAATTTTTCTTTTGTTATTCCTTTATTGTTTCTTGGTGGTTTTTCTCATTTTCATTTGAAACTTTTTATTGTAAATAGTATATAATTTTTATATACATGTATTTACAATATAAGCTATTCGTTTATCAATTTTAAGAATATTTCAATTTTGTAAAAGTTGTTCCTATTAGAATGTCAAGCACAGAAAGGGATGATTCTTTTAATTTAATGAAATAAATAAATTTGTTGACAATCACAATAATTTTTAAATTAGTATAAATAGTACTAACATTTATTTTGGGTGGTGATTATTCAAGTTCAAGCAACTATATCAGTCCATTTATACATTTTTTTATCAGTTTAATTAGTAAAAAGAGAGATAAAGGTGATTAGATACATTTGTACTATGAGCAATATAAGCCATACCATCTGGCAGTCATGCAGGTACCACCTGTTGTTCAAGGTAGCTGGACAACTGAATTCAAATCAGAGCCACCTAACTGTGAGACACACAAATTACAACCTGTCACTAATGGGTTAAACAAGAAATTGGAGAAATTGCTGACTGTAGAGGTAGATTACGCAAGGTGAGCTAGAAGCAAATTTTGAGTCAGAACAAAAGGAAATGCTCAAAGTTTGTGAAAGACGATCAAAAGTATGTGAATCGTTTTGAAGAGACTCAGACTGGGCTGACTGCATATAATGTTAGCATCAACATTAGTAGTAAAAACAATGAATTATATAATTCATTGAATAAAATACCAATCAATATAGCTATCTTGAAGAATGTCTGTCTATCTATCTGTATATATCCATATCTTGATAGATATTTGCATTGAAAGAATGGATGAGTACACTGAAGCAGAAAGAAAGCTCTTTTATGTACATATTCTATTATGTGGCCTTTGTTTTTTGGCTGAACCTGTAGCAGTGGTCTCTGAGAGCCATTCAAAACAACAAAATAATAAATGACATTTTTGAGGGCTTTGTTCTCTTTCTTGTATTATGTAATTCTTACAACAGCATTTTGATACAGATACTAGTATCTTTACAGAAGGAGTTAAATGATGTGAAATAACTTTCCATAGGTCACTGAACAAGAATGACAGAATGATTAAATTCTAAAGTTAGATGATAATTCTAATGATTAATCATTTGCTTTTTTCTAGAGTTGGTATATTTTTCTTGTGGTAGAATTTGTTTGCTCTGTGTATGTATTTGTTTGTTTTTCAGGACAAAACAAAAATTGCAAATTAAGTAGAGGCGAGGGGTTGTTGTGGTGTAAAATCTCTTAGTTGTAGTACATCTTGGAATTTTGCAGAAGAAACTTGGAAAACCAAAGGACTAACAGACATGCAAATGGTAGTTAATCGTTACATGCTGAATGCTATTGCAAGGCGTGATTCAGACATGACTCTCCCTATACTCAGTCTGTCTGCCAGTAGAGGCATTGCTCCCAGCTCAACACCTGGGCTGCCCTTAGCAAGCATAGGTAGTCATAAAAGAGACAAGATGGAACAGGGAATTTTCCAGAACACCTGGACACCTGAAGGCTCCCGAGCAGGTACACCAGATGCCTCAGGGACTTTGCTCACTGAGACATAAAACATCAGAGAAATTTCACTACTGAGGTTTACTAAGATATTTCAGCCTAATGTCCCTTGCTTTCTTTCAAATCCTGTTTAAAAAAAGCCCACTTCCCTTTGTTCCCTACAGACTGCCTTATCACTCTCTGTCTGCCTGCACCAAGGTATTAAACCATAAACCTCATTAGTTTCATACAAGCCTGTTGAGTGGTCTCTGCCTCATGTTGTCCCTTATAGTAATATTTTATTATTTTCAAACAAGAAAAGCAAGATTATCTTTTCCAGAGCTGCCACAGTAAGAAAGTTTCAGGATGTATTTATGGAAATTTACATACCAAAGCCTCAAGGTACATAATGAAATAATTTTAAATAACACAGTATTAAATGTGTAGAATCTATCCCCTTCCATCTTTCTAGCTGCATTTTCTTGCATTTCTTTATGTTAAGGGGGTAACTATTTGCATACTTGGACATCAATTAATTATTTAGATCTAAAGAAGAAAATAGTCTTATAACTAGAAATGTACCCATCATACAAAAAAACTGTACAAGTATATTGCTGGCAGAAATATCCATGTAATCATGAATGAGAGGTCAAAGGGGAAAAATTGTATAAATTACAAAAAAATCAAATCTGACCAAGAATTGAAATAAATTGTCAAACTGGAAAAAATAAATGTTCATGTATCTTATTTAAAATGATGCTTGCTTTGTTCTGTATTCTGGAATTATTTTAAGTTAGAATTTGGAGGAATTGTCCTATAATTAAAGTAAGTCCCTTCTTCCACTCATCGTATACTTGTTGCTTGTTATGCCTCCTTTTCTGCTTTGTGTTTCTATTTATTAAGTTCTATTCAACATATGTAACAACAGGAAACTTTGAGAGTTGTACTGTTTCTTGGTAATTTTCCAACTTTTTCAAAAACCTTCGCTTTGCATTTCTTCCCCTCTATATACAACTCAAATTGGTAGATAATGTTTACTAAACATTATCTAATGTTTACTAAACATTATCTAAGTTTTTGTGACTAAGTGGTCACAAAAACTGATCCAGTGAATGTATTGACACATGTATTAAACCTGTGTAAAATGGGCATGTTTTGATTTAGAAACACAATGATAAGAGTGTAGAGAAAGTCCTCTTGGAGCCTGGCTTAATGCTGAGTAGATATTCAAGACATGGTGTGGAAGAACAGGACGTCAAAGGAACAAACTCAGCTTGAGGGATGAATTAAATCTCAAAGTAGACTTTCAATTCAGGAAAGCAACAGAAGGCTTTAGGAGTGTGTGTGTCAACCACTGCTACATTGAAATGCAAATCAAGACGTTAACCAGGGCAACAGACTGATCTCAGTTAGGAGGACAAGAAAGAATATTCACTTCAAAAGACAGAGAAGACCACATTCAGCCTTCCATTATCAGAGACCAGGGAAGGCAAAGAAATATTAGCACAGTATTAACCACGCTGACTGGGTCTCTGAGGAATCTCTAGTGATGAGACCTTTGCCAACCCCACCATCAGTGGAGTCAAAGACTTTACAAACACATTTATTAGTGACTGATCTCCAATCCACTAAATGGCAGACTTGAGGCAGAGTGTTGGAGGAGAGGAAGGTGGAGTTTACAGTGTGCCTTGAACTGTATTAAAAGGTTACAGAAAAATTTAAAAGAAAAGTTAAAGATTCTTTACATAAGAATATGTGAACTAGTTAAAAATTTTGATAATTTGCTAGGCATTTCTCAAAATTCCAAGGAAGAAAACATTATCATTCAAAATGTAAGCCTTGGAGATGAACAATATGTTTTCTGTACCACAGTAAATTTACTACACTACAAAAGATATATTCTAAAAGAATAGGAAAATATTAATTAATTTGTATTTTCTTACTTATGTGCTCATAGTTCTTAGAAACTTAAAATCTTGAAGAAAACTAATCCTTACATACATAGTTTTTCAAAGAGGAAAATTTTTTCACCTCAGTATAGCTTACTGTAGTTCTTGTTATGGTGATGAATACTGTTAATCCAACTACTTTAAATTAGTTACACTTGATTTTTATTGTAACTATTGAAATATCCTTCAGTGAGTGGTCAGTAGAAATTAGTATGAAATGACTCAAATAAAAAATGATCCAAAGAAAAATACAGATATAAGGAACCACTTAGCACAGCAAATTTAACTTTTCAAATATATCTCTTGTTCAAATTTTGAATGAACAATTTCTAAAATGTTTCTGAATATTAGTTTCAATTGTGATATAATTGTAGTAAGCCTGTTAATACTAATTATGACAAACTTATTCCTAATTAATTCACTTGTTTCTTATGTAGGGACTTCCATAGGGTTACATTTTAATTCAGTGTTAATAAGGCCGTTATTTGAAAGTGTTTCCATCTTGGCAATAAAGGGTGGCGATTTAGTTATAATTAAAGAGAAATGAGTATATGGAAACCTAATGGAGTTCAGAGAAATATTCATTATGTTTCAATACATTTATATTATCTACTCTCCCAATAAATTGTTATACCTCTATTGCAATTAACTAGGAATTAACTCATTTAATTTTAAAAAATTCTGATCAGAATTATTACTTTGTTACTGATTCATTGAAAACCTAATTGAGAGTGCAGGAAACATATCTTTTAATGAATCAAAACAAAAAATTAGTGTCACATCGCAAGTGCATTATAATGGACTGGAACTATTTGCAGAATCATGATGATCATAGATATAGCATTTTTTATGCATTGCATGTCTCTGATACTAAACATTTTTCTTATTTTAGAGTTCATATGCTGCATATCCTATTTCTTTTATCAAATGCTGTGCATCCTATTTCTTTCCTATCTTTCATTATCTGTTATAAACCTCTATCATATTAGTTTTTGTCAGTGAGTGATTAGTTTTTTTTAATTCCCAAGGATGAAGCTTCTTTCTTGTTTCACAGGCTGTGTTTTCACACATTGAGTAGCTGGGCAAAATGTGTCTTTCTCTGGGTGTACCAGACCAGCACAAAAATAATGTTGGGAATGAATTTATTGTTTGTAGATCTCTGTTTCATTTTTCCTTTTATTTTCTCTTTCCTTTCCCTTCTCTTCCTTTCCTTTCCCTTCCCTTCCCTTCCTTTTCATTTTCTTTCTTTCTCCCTTTTCAACAGCTTTATTGAAATGGAATTCACAGGCCCTACTACTGCTTAAAGTATAAAACTGTATGATTTTCAGTGTATTTGCAAACATATCCCACATCACCAGGTGTCAAGTTTAGCTAATTTTCATTATTTCAAAAAGAAACTCATATCTTTTAGTTGTCACTGTCTTATTTCCCTATACTGTCTACTTCTTTCCTACCATATATATTCTTACCATGTATTATAAATACCTATATATATGTATATATGGGTTTTGTGTTGAAATACAGTTTATATGTATGGTAGAAATTCTTAATCATACATTAGCTTGAGATTAAAACTTTTGAGGAAAAGTCACACTGTCTTCTAATGTGGCATCACCATTTAACATTGCTGCCAGCAGTTATGTAGATTCTGATTTCTCCACATCTTCATTTTTTTATTATTCTTTATATTATATTCATTATACTGAGTGTGAAGCAGAATGTTATCAAGGTTTTGTTTTGCATTTCCTTAATTGTGTTGGGAATTTTTCTATATACTTATTAGCTCTTTGGATAACTTCTCTAGAGAAATCCTTATTCAGATCTTTTGCCATTTTCAAATTGTGGTATTTGCCTTTTATAATCGAGTTAGAGGTTTTGTGTGTTGAAATGCATATCCTTTTTCAGATATATGATTCATGGAAAATTGACTGACTACAAATTTTTTATGCATATCGACAACTAGCATGTGGTGCCAAGATGACTTATGATTTGTGTCATTACTGACAGTTTAGTAAATGATTTGAAACGTCTGGCTGGATCAGCTTATCCTTCATTTCACATTTATTTCTTATATTTGAAATGAACATCAGTAAGAGAATGGTGAAATAAATTTGTGAAGAATTACTAGGTTTTTTTTCAATTTGTAATTATACAAGAGAGCAGAACACTTAAAAATCCCCTTAATGCTAGTGTTAAGTTCTCAACACTTTGGATAGCCGCAAAATCTCCTAGAGACTAGAACATTGCAAAGGAAAGACATATTCTAAATGTCAAAGCAATTAAATAGTTCTCAAAGACATTTCTCATGTCTAACTGAAATTTAAGCTATGTGTGTTAGTTTTCTCTCTCTCTCTCTGTATGTATGTATATAAAACTTCAAATATTTTCTTGGTCAAAAGAGCTCAGCAGTTGGGTCTGGTTGTGAAACAGGTTGATGAACACATGTATTTGTAGGCATGTACCTCTGCTATTTTGTCTCCCCTTTTTTAACATGAGTCAGTAACCTGAAATTTAACCCTTGGTCTATGATATAGGAATACAGACTGAATGACGCTGGTCTATTTCCCATTGCTTCTTTTGCATCCAGAGAGGCAAAGTTCATACTTATTGCTTAGATTTGCTCTCATGTTGATCAACTGATTATCCTCTTCTAATGGATATTCTGAAGGCATTACTCAACCTTTATAGTCCAGAACATTTAAATTTATTTTTGTCATTTTCATAAGGATCTATTTTCCATTCATTACATACTGTTATGGTTTAGATCTAAAATGTCACCCAAAAGTCTCATGTGTTCAAAGGTGGGGCTTTTGGAAAGTAGTTAGATCATGGAGTTGCTATATTCATCGATGGATAAATCCATCGATGAATTCTGTGCAGCTAGGAGCTGAGAAATGGTTAGAGATAGACCACTTTGACTTGAGAGGTTTTTTTTTTTTTCTTGTCTCTGACTTCTCCTTCCTCTCTCTGCTTCCTGTCTTTCACAGGTAGAGCAGCTTTCCTCCACCACACAGCTCCAGTATGCCGTTTCTACTTTGGAGCCAGTCAACCATGGACTGAAATTTCTGAAACTGTGAGCTAAAGTAAGGTCCTTCTTTTTTCAGTTGTAGCTGTCAGGTGTTTGGTCCAGAAACGGGAAGACAAGAAAGTGACTAACACACACAGATTGCATGATACTTTCCTGCATATGTCTCAATGGGTTTCTGTAGCTTCACATTTAGTTCATCAAGCTGGGTCTCCCACTGTTGAGTAAATAAACCTCTTCAGTTCAAATGAAATTCCCAATTACCTGCTCCTACTTTTGTGTCCTTTATCTTATTGGATAGTGCCAATCTTTTATCCACTTGCATGCATGAATGTATATGTGCATGCAACTTCTTTACTATGGAGAGTCTGTCTAGTAACAGGATTTTTTTAACTATTGCCCTTTATTACTAGTTTTGTATTTTTCAAGTTATACTTCAAGTTCAGGTTTAAATTAAACAAATGTGTCAAGATAGCACATGTATAGTAAAGATAACATATACGTCCTCTTACAAACAAAGTGCCATAGATTGTTATTTAGTGTACTAATCATCATATAATATATGCACATTATTTCTTAAAAGGAAATATTATTAAGGCTAAGTGAAACAAAGGCCTAAGTCTTGACAACATAGAAAATAAGTACTGACATTCAAAATATTTCCTGATATTTTAGTGAGCTTGCTTGCTTCATAATCTGTCATGAGCCTATGACACACTGTAAAAAAGAGTTTCCTAAGGTCCTCTGCTGACTAACAAACTTCTTTTTGCCATATTATTGGTTTTATAGTACTGCATTTTAGCTTCCTTGAGGCCATTACCTCCAGGCTACCCTTTAGGTCCTTAGGCAATAACCATTTTTAATATTGCCAGCCAAGCAAGAGATGGCTCACTGACAAGAGTTGGGCTGCCAGCCCCTCAGCACTCCTCAGTTCTGCGACTGCACTGGGAGAGAAATGTGACTGATAAGCAGCAAACTTCTGGTTCTGTTTTCGGTTTGACCTAATACTCATATCTCAGGACATTTCATATTTGAAATGCTGGATAAGGAGACTTTAGTTTAGATCATTTAGGATGCTTCCTCAAGAGTCAAGCATTCCAAACTAGTCATTCCTCCTTCCTGTTCCTTTTACCTCCAGTTCTCATCAGGAGTGCTTTTAATGCAAGTGCAACAATGTAAAGTCCTTTGAATTATAATCACTTTCCTTTACAGATGAGAAAACAAAAGCCACATCTTGAGTTTTTTTTAAGCACAATAATGCTTGGAGATAACCATATTTATAGACATAATGCGTGTGCAGTCACAATAATAAGAACAAAATATCATTCAGCACATCAGAGTGCCCATTCTCTTCTAGATACCTAAAAGGTGGAGTGCATTTGTGCTCAGTTATTTAAATTATCCAGGGGAAATATCCAAGCCTACAGATTTTAGGTGGTGACAAGATTTAGAATAGCAATTTAAATTGGGATGATGAGATTTAGAATTGTAATTTAAATTGGTTTAATGATAATAAGGAAGTGCAGGTGGAGTAAAGTATTGATCTTTCCTCAGATTTTATGGCTTTATACTGTGCTGCCTTTACTGAAAACATCTAGTGAGATTTTTATTTATTACACTTTTCATCTCTAAAACATTTATTTCCTTTTTACAACTCTATTTCTTTTTAAAGATTTTTAAATTTTTAAATTTCAACACAATTCATAACACCTTCTTAAAACATTATTATGATGGCTACTCTAAAATCTCTCTCACATAATTCCAGTTTGTGAATAATCTCAGAGTTGATGTTAATTGATTATATTTTCTCATTCAAATTGTGTTTTCCTTAATTCCTGGTATTATAAAAGACTTTCAGTGGTATGTTTGAGGCTTTGTACCTTACTGTGGGAGACATTTCCTCCTTTTTAAAACTTTTATTTCAGCAGGCAGTCACACTGTTAGGCTCAGCATCTACTGTAAACTCTAGTCCTGGTCTACTGTAAACTCTAGTTTTATTTACAGTTTGCTTTGAAACCTTCACGATGACATTCTGGTATGTTTTATTCTTCTGTGCTGCCTGCGGATGTCAGCTGGGATTCTTAGTAGCTGTGAGCTGGGTGCACTTGTCCCAGACTCTATGGCACTGCAAGTGTGGCTACACAGACTCCCACTCTTCTGGCATTGGATAGACACCTGCTTCATGCTGACGCCTTATTTTAATAATTTAACAACCTTCAGAAACAGTATTTCTATGAAAAGGTGATTTTGAATAAACAAAAACTAAAATTGACAAGTTCAAAAGTATTGAATTTCTTTGCATAAAGGTATAAATAGTGAAAAAGGAAGAACAAAATTAAAAAGTGAAGCAGATCCTATTTTTAAGCTTTCGGTAGTTGTGGTATTGCTCTTGCTTGGGCTGCAAATCAAGCAGCACCTCAGGCCTTCCCCTCCTTCTTCATCTACTTTTGCAGCTGTGCACACCCAGAAATGGTCTTTGCAGATCCCGCTAAAATACCACACACGGGGCAGACTTCCTGGTTTACCTATGGGGTGTGACTGCTGATTATTTTTTGCTGAGTCACTGATAATGTGCTTCTCTTTTATTCAGTTGTTTTTTGAAGGTCTATGTTCTTATGGCTATTTCTTGCTTACCCTTGTAAAATGCAAAGGATAAGACCTAAAGTTCATTGTTCTTAACAATTTTAAATTGTTTTTTTATTGCTTCAGTATGAGTCAACATACACTAACTACCTCCTCTGTATCATAATCTCTTTCCTACCTATTTAGTATTGAGGTACTGAAGTACGCTTGATAAAGTTCAGAAATTAATGCAAATTTTATGTATTTATACTAGGATTACAAGGGAATGCGTATAAAGCATAACACTGGTATATTCTATGTATTAACAAAAATGTATGTTGTAATAATGAAAAATTTTCAGTCCCGTGCTGTGATTCAGTGGTCTGATATTATGTAAGATGTGGGATATTTGAAATCTTTCCCAATGACTAAGCCTGAGGATTAGCACTGGTCAACCTTTCAAAGGATGTCAGAGTCCTCCTCTTTCCTGAAATATTTGTAGTAAAACTGCAACACAGCTTGATGCTTAAAATTATGGACTTAAAGAGGAAAGACTTATTTTTGAATAAGAAAATTTACTAGGGGGCCAGGGATCTTGCTCAGCAGTGCAGCTCCTGCCTGGCAAGCGTAAGGTTCTGAGTTCGATTTCCAGTAACCCTCCCTCAAAAAAAAAAAAAAAATCTAGCACTTTCATGAAAAAATTTGCCAAGTATTAATTGTATGACCTTGATAAAGTCTTACAGCTCTAGGTCATAGTTCTTATATGAGCATATGATATTAATAATAGAAATTCATGGGGGGTTGTGAGAATTAGTGGGAGAAAGCATCTTAGCTTTCTGTCACTGTGACAAAATATCTGAGATAATCAATTTAAAAGGAAGAAAAGTTTATCTGGGTTCATGGTTTTTATCCATCATCACTGGGCACCTGTGATTTGTACAAAGCTGCACAAATGACAAGCACGCATGGTAGAGGAGGCCCACTCACCTCAAGGAAGCCACAGAACATAAAGATGGAAGACCATGGCCCCAGTAACCTCTTCAGCGACTTCACTTTCTCTCACGAGGCTCCCCTTCTTCAAAATTCCATCACCCCTCAATAGTGCTGGTGCCAGGGACGATGCTTTTTACACAGGAGCCTTCGGAGGACACTTAAGACCAGACTGCTGAAATATATAAAGTGCTTGGCATTGTTCACGTCCACTACGTGTGCCTCATGTTAGGCATTAACTTTTGTGCTGTTCATATTAGTGTGCACACTATTTTATACTACATTTTTGTTGGTTCAAAATACAAAAGGTTAATTTCTTTCTTTAAAGAAATATTAGAAGGTGGTTAAACATAGTATAATTTTCTTCACTTTTTGATTATTAATCACAGAATTCATCATCTAAATCTGGCCGAATTTTTTCATATGATTGTAGTTCTGCTATCTCATTAAGACCTATAACATACAAAAGATTGTAAGACTCAAATATTCTATTTATAAAACATCAAAACAGTTACATTTAAACCAAGTTAAAAGAATAATAGTTTGAAATTGAAAAGAAATAAGACAACTACAGAAACACATTGATTTAATGTATATAATTTTAATATGACATGAAAAGCAATTTGTGAGACTGATTTTCATGTCAGATTAGCATGTTCTCTCAATGAAAACATAATTGATTTGAGAATTTAAGATTATTCATTGGTAAATTGCAGCTGGCAAGATCGTATTTGATCACTATGCCCATTGGATAGTTAATGAGTCCAGAATCAAATTATTCCTCTTAAATAAGATGATCAAATGACATCCTACAAAGGGTAAGTGGAAAAGTGAATTTGAGAAGAGGCAACTACTCAGTCACTTTTCGTACTGCCACATAAAGTTTATGACATTTTAGGTTTTGTTAGAAGAATTAGAAAGGTGTCATACATATGATTCATTCAACCAACATGTATAGAGTACTGAGATTTGGAAAATGTTTCAGGCTGAAGGGGAATCATGATAGATACAATCTCTGCCGGGGGTGGGACCTGGGATTATAGAAAAAGTAAAGACAAAATAAGTAATAATTTAGAAATGTAATGTAAAATTTAAGTAGTGGTACTACATAAAAAAGAAAAGATCTGACACATGAAATGTGAGTATAATTGGGACACTCAGGAACTGCTTCACTGAGGAAGTTAGTAACTTTGGGCTGACAGGGAGTCACAGACTCTCCCTTACCAGCTGAGGAAACAGTAGGTATGACAGAACTCACCTGGTAGACCAGATGAGAAAGATCAGTAACTCATGTGAGGCAAGACATTTTAAACTGTTATAAAAGTTCAGATTCAAAAAGCATTTCCATGCATCTACACTATGGAAGACACTTACCTGCTGCTTTGAGATTCCTAGATACAGAATGAGCACATGGATGCACGTGAAGATCCTCTGTGAAGAAGACACATAATGTGACTTTCCATTTAAGGAAAACAAATAAACAAACA
>RJWM01033937.1:0-20091 GCA_004363535.1 Dasyprocta punctata
AAATATTTTATTTCTTTCTCCTTCTTGAGGAAATCTATTAGTGAGTGTATTTTCACTGGCTACAAAATTCTTGGTTTACAGATTTCTCTTTTTGTTTTCCTCTAAGTGCTTTAAAAATCTCATGCTGATTGTGTTCTGGCCTGCATTTTTCCGATGTAATTCTTATCTTTGTTTCTCTGTATGCAATGTATCTTTTTTTCTCTGTCTGCCTTCAGTATTTTTAATCTTTGATTTACAATATGTTATTTCTAGGTAAACAAATGTGTTTTTAGAAAAATGAATTTATTCCATTTGGAGTCTTTTAAGCCTTTTAAGCTTGGGTTTATGATTTATTGTACTTAATTAATACTGGAAAATGTTCAGTCACAAATTTCTTCAGATATTTCTTCTGTCTTATTCTTATCCTTCTGGAATTCCTGTTGCTCATATGGCTTGCTTGATATTGCCGCACTGGCTTTTTTGGATTTTTTTTTTCCTTTGTCACTTTCCTGTTGCTGGAACAAAACACCTTACACCCACAATTTGAAGGAAAAGAGATTTATTTTGGGTCAGTTTCAGGGAATTCAGTCTCTGGCTGGCTCCAAGGCAAGAACAGCATGGTGGAAGGCTCTGGTAGGAGAAAGCTGCTCATACCATGGCATCCAGGAGGCAGAGAGAGAAGCAGGGAGTGAGAGCAAGAATACACCTTTCCAGACAACGCCCCCAGTGGCCACCTCCTTCCAGGCCCCGCCTCCTAACCACACATTCGGCTGCTGAGCTCCTCTGTCGGGGAGCTGGCTGAGGAGTGTAGTGCCCAGTGGTCCCATCACTTTCTAAGAGCCCCATCTCTTAGCACGTGACACATTGAGGAGACATTTTGGATCTGAACTATAATAGCTTCTCTTTGTTATTCTTTCTTTCTTGTCTTTCTTTCTCTCTCATCCTCCTATTTTTATTTCTTTTTATGTTTCGATTTGTGTATTTTCTACTGACCTGCCTTCAAATTTACTGATTCTCTCCTGGTTTGCATTGGGTTTATTGAAAAACCCACTGAAAACATTCTTCATTTTTTACTGTATTATTTTTTTATTTGTGGCATGTCCATTTTATTCTTGTTATCATTTCAGTCTCTTTTGAAATTCCCAACTATTTATACAGTTAGTGTACCTTTTTCATTAGAGCCTTTAACATATTACCATTAATTATTTTAAATATACTTTCAAATACTTGCCGATCTGGGTCACTTCTGTGTTGCTTTCTTTGTTTATTAACAATTGATTGTTTTCTCAGGAGGCTGAGGTAGAAGGAGCATTGTGAGTTCGAGGCCGGCTTGGGCTACAACACGAGCGCGAGGCCGGCCTGAGCAACACAGTGTGACCCTGCCTCAAAAAACTAGGGCTGGGAGTTTGCCTCAGTGGCTTAAGCACTTGTCTGGCAGACGTGAGGTTGTGAGTTTAATCTGAGGTGCCACACAAAAAAATAATGTTTGGTTTTTTTTGCATTTAATGTTTTGTCTGATAATTTTTAATTGAATACTGGACATCATGGACAGACAATAGGGACTGAAGAAAAAAATACGTCTGGAAATACTTTCTACTGTGAGGCACTTATGAGGGGGTTGAGCCAATTTCATCAGAAGTTAAACTGGTTTTGACTTTAATTACTGTTCTGTTTATTACTTCCCACTTGGGTCTGTGATTCCCCCATCTATATCATGAACAAAAGCATCTCCAACTCCTTGCCCTGCCCCAGTCTTTCTCATGAGAACTGGTGGAGATATGTGGAGAAGAGTCTGCCAAAGCAGGTGTGCCCTCCCTCTCTCTTTTTGCTTCCATGGATCTGTACTTTCATGTGATCACCACTATCCAGTTCCTGAACATGTTCATCATCCCCCAAATCCCATACCTATTAGTAGTCAGTCTGAATTCCTCCTTCTCCTCATCCCCTAATAGTGACTGATACAGTGTCTTCCTCTGAGCGAAATTACCTACTCTGTGGATATTTGAGGTCAATGGAATCCCACAATACATGGCCTTTTATATCTGACTTCTCTCTCTTAGAATATTTTCAAGAACCCGTCATGTTGTACCCCACAACAGTACCCCATTCTTTGCAGACTGAGAAATATTGTGGCATGGATATACCACACTTTGTCTAATCCATTCATCAGCTAACAGACATTTGGGTTGCCATGGTTTGAGTGTGTCCCCTAAGAGGTGTAAGTTGGAAACTTGATGCTTAATACAACAGTGCTGGGAGGCGGAGCCTAATGGGAGGTATTTAGGTCATAAGTGCTCCATGCACATGAATGGATTAGACAACTATAGAAGGGCTTCAAGATGTGAGTCTCTCTCTCTCTCTGTCTCTCTGTCTCTCTGTCTCTCTCTCTCTCATACTCTTGCCCTTCTTTCATGGAATGATGCAGCAAGAAGGCTCTCACCAGATGCCAGGCAGATGTTGAATAGATGCTGGCACCATGCTCTTGGACTTCTCAGCTTCTAAAACTGAGCCAAGTAAATTTCTGTTGATTATAAATTACCCATTCTGTGGTATTCTGTTACAAAAACATAAAATGTGTATAAAATGGCTTTTACTTTCTGGCTATTTGTGAATAATTTTTACTATGAGGATTCATGTACAAATTTTTTTATGAATATATATTTCAGTTCTCTCAAGTACATACCTAGTGGAACTGCTGGGTCATGGTGTCTTTCTATGTTTAGCTTTCTGAGGACCTGCCAAAGTGATTTTCCCAGAGGTTGCCCCATTTTACATTCCTACAGCAACTCATGATGGCTTCAATGCGTCTGCATCTTAAGAACATTAGTTATTGTCCATCTTTTTGAGTATAGTCGTCATAGTTGTTGTGAAGCAATATTTCCTTATGGTTTGGATTTGCATTTCCCTGATGAGTAACAATGTTCAGCATCTTCTCATGGTCTTACTGGCTTGTGTGTATCTAATTTAGAGAATGTTTATTCACATTGTTTACCCATTTAAACACTGGATAATTTGTTGTTTTATCCAGTAGTAAGAGTCTGTTATGTATTCTGAACCCTTGATTTATGAAATCTATAATTTACAAGTATGTCTTCCTATTTGGGGGTTGTTTTTCAGCTTTCTCAGTGTTGTCTTTGATGCATCAAAGTTTTTAATTGTAATGAAGTCCAATTTATCTTTCTATTTGGGTGTCTGAGCTGTCATTGTCATTTCTGAGAAACCATTACCAAACCCAAGGTCTTGCAGGTTCATCTTTCTTTCTCTCCTGCTGGCAGGTTAAGGGTTTTGCTCTCACATTTGTTCCTTGATCCATTTTAAACTATAGTGTGAGTGAAGCTATGTCATGGGAGGTGAATGAAACTTGACCTTTTCTCTTGCAGATGGAGGGCCTCTGTCCTAATAGCGTTTGCCAAAGAGACTATTCTTTCCTCATGGAATAATCTTAGCACCATTGTAATGATCCATTGATGAGGTGGCTGAGCTAGGACCTTGGACCTGTATTGTCCTTGAGCTGTTTGGCCAACATGTTGGCCTCATGTGTGTGGCTTTATCCCTGGGCTCTACACTGTTCCGTACATCTCCAGGCCCCGTTTTAACAAGTATTAAAAAATTACTTGTTTTTGAAAAATCACCTTCCTTTTCCATCATAAGCTGAAGATGTAACTCACATTTTCGGTTTAAAAAATATAAATATTTAAATCTATGAGAGCCGGGCGTGGTGGCACATGCCTTTAATCCCAGCACTTGGGAGGCTGAGGCAGGAGGATCACTGTGAGTTTGAGACCAGCCTGGGCTACAAACTGAGTTCAAGGCCAGCCTGAACTGCACAGTGAGACCCTGTCTCAAAAAATAGGGCTGGGGATTTAGCTCAGTGGCGTAAGCATCTGCCTGGCAGGCGTGAAGTTGTGAGTTCGATCCTCAGTACCAAAAAATAAAACAAAACAAAACAAAAAACCCCAAATAAGTAAATCTATGAGATTATCAACATATACCACTTTAGCCACAGTACATCCATATTGATACATTGTATTTTCATCACTCATTTTATTTTTATCGCTTACTTACCATTGTAAATATTTTTTATTACTTCTTAGATCCATGAGTTATTAAAAATATACTTTGATCAGGAAGTCCTGCCACCTGGAACAATGTGGATGAACAAAAGAACATTATACTGAGGGAAATGAGTCAGGCACAGAGGCAAAGATCACATGATCTCACCTCCATGTGGACCCTAAAAAGGAGAACTTGCAGACTGAAAGAGAGAAATGGTTTTGTGTATTTTTTTTTTTATCACAATAGAGGCTGGGATTGGGTGAGTAAGAGAAAGAAAGAAAGAGAAGTGAGACAAAGGATACAAAATAATTAAGAAGAATAAGTTTTTGCATCCTATAGCACAATGAGGTGATTATAGTTAATAAAAACATATCCTGTATTTGTTTTTTAAAAATTTTTTACTTTATTATTTTTTTCATATCCTGTATTTCAAGAGAGCCAAAACAGAAGATTTTATTTTATTTTATTTTATTTTTATTTTTATTTTTTGGTATAAGGGGTCAAACTCACAACCTCGCACCTGCCAGGCAGGCACTTATGCCACTGAGCTAAATCCCTGGCCCTATTTTTTGACACAGGGTCTCACTGTGCAGTTCAGGCTGACCTTGAACTTACTTTGTAGCCCAGGCTGGTCTTGAACTCGCATTGATCCTCCTGCCTCATCCTCATGAGTCCTGGGATTACAGGTGTGCACCACCACACCCAGCTCAAAACAGCAGATTTTAAATGTTCTCACCATAAATGATAAATATGAAGTGATGGATATGCTAATTACTCTGATTTTATTGTTCTGCAATAGATGCATGTATTAAAGCATTATATTTTACCCCATAAAATACAACAATTGCCACTTGTCAATGCATAATAAAAGAAAATCTTAAAAAATTACAAAAAGTTTTAGAACACAAAAAAAAAAAGAAAAACAACTAACCATAAATGTATGATACTCTGTACTCCGTATTCTGTGTCATTGATCTACATACAAATGGTGATTGAAAAATACAATGAATGTTTAAATCTAAAAAAAAAATTGTTACTTTAACAGACACATTGCCAATAATGATGAGAAAAGTGTATTTGCAGAGAGGGGGAGTATTCTGAGTACATTGTATGCATGGGGTTAATGTCAATGTATCTCTTACTATACTGAATTTTAAAATTTTAACATTCACTGTATTTTATGATCACCCAGGTTGACCAATCATTCATAGTACTTTCTGTCAAGTGTAAACATAACAGCGTGTCTTCATCCCCTTTATTCACAGGATCTGGCGGCATGTGACCTCTGACCCTTCCTCAAAGTCAAAATGGCCATGAAAGGTAAAAGTTTTGAATCAATTCAGGACACTGAAGCAGCCATGCCTGTACAACTAAAGACCCTCACAAAAGAGGACTTCCAGAACTGCTTCAGAAAGTGGCAGGAGCGATGGGACAAGTGTGCTCAAAGTGCAGGGGAGCATTGTGAGGGGGGTGCATGGCAATGTGTCTTTTACTGAATACATTTTGAAACATTTAAACACAGCATGTTTTTTGATCTTTTCTCTGCATATGACACTACCACAGAATTTCCAACCTTGCAGTTTTGTGGTAAGCTTTACAACTGCAAAGCATGAAGCCTTTAATTCTGTTTTTCTTTTTCAACGTTACTTTGGCTATTTGAGATTCCTCGCATTTCCATTTGAATTTTAGAACCAGCTGGTCAGACATCAAAAATGAAGTTGGAATTTAGGTAAAGATCGCCATTTATGCGGAGAGTAAGTTGGGGCATGGGGTCATCTTATAAAATAGTCTTCCTCTCTGTGAATAAGGGATGTTTTCTTTTTCACTTAAATCTTTGGAAATTGCTTTCAACAATGTTTTGAAGCTTTACTAATTTTGCTTTTTTTCCCCCAGTTTCTAGAATATTAGTAAAGTTTTACACTTCTTTTGTTAAAATTTATTTCTAAGTATTTTATTCTTTTGACTGCTAGTTTAAATGGAATTTTAATAATTAAATTTGAAGTTGCTCATTGCTGATATGTAGAATACCAACTTGTTTTTGCATATGGATTTTGTTTCCTGTCACTTTGCTGGAGTGTTTTTTTTTTCCTGTTGTTTTCTGATACAGTGTCATCTGCAAGTAGAAGTAGCTTTACTTTTCCAATATGTATGCCTTTACATTATTTATTTTTCTTGCCTGATTGCCTTGGCTACAACCTCCAGTGCAATATTGAGGAGAAATGGTGAGACCAGACATTCTTGTTTTGTTCACTGGGAAAAATAATTGGAAAACAATCCATTACAAGTAAAGAGATTGACCCAGTAATCAAAATATTTCCAACAAACAAAAATCCAAGATGAGACGGCTATGCAGGTAGATTCCATCCAACATTTGTTTTATTTTTGTAAAATCTGTATTAATTTCCTTTCTTTCATACCTTATTTCAGTAGTTGTAGTATTTGCTCTTTCTTTAATCAGTGTAACTAGAATTTTGTCAATTTTATTGATCTTTTCAAAGAACAAATTTTTGGTTGTATTGATTTTTCTCTAATGTTTTTTTATCAGTGCTTTCATCTATTCCCACTTTAATCTTTATTATTTCCTTTTTGCTACTCCTTTTGTACTAATTTTGCTTTTTTTTTCCAGTTTCTAGAATATTAGGTTTTATGTTTAAGATATTTTTTCTTTGATTTAGGTTTTCATAGTTGTAAGTTTCACTCTGGACCCTGTTTTCACATGACCCCATAAATTTTGGACTGTTGTGTTTTTGTTTTCATTCATCTCAAAATAGTTTCTAATTTGCCTTGTGATTTCTTCTTTTAGGAGTGGTTATTTAGGAGTATGTGTTTAATTTCCACATACTTGTGAACTTTCCAAATATCCTTCTGTTATTAATTTCTAATTTCATTCCATTATTGTCACAAAACAGAGTTTGTGTGAGTTCAATAATTTTAAATTTACTGAGACTTGTTTTCGGGCCTTCCATAGAATTGACACTGGCAAGCGGCATGTACCCTGCTGGTGTCGGGTAGCACGTTATGAAACTGTTCGTGTGATCAAGATGATGCGTGGTCTATTCTTCACTGACCATATGGCTAGTTGTTCTCTTCAAAGTCGAAAATGGGGTATTGAAGTGTCTAAGTGTTGTTGAATTGTTTTCCCCTTCATCATCCTCCTTGAAATCCCCCCTCTCACTTGGAACTCTTATCCCATTATTCTTGCCACTCTCCTAGCTGCTCTGGAAGTCCTTTTTCATGAGTGTCTTCAGTTGCACTGTTGTGGCTGCCTTCGTGTCCTGAATCAGTTCAAAATACTTCTCTTTCATGCTCATTTTGACTATGGGGAAAAGCCAGAAGTCACACAGTGTCAGACCCAGTGAATAAGGTGGATGAGGACATATGGTCATGTTTTTATTTGACAGACATTACCATAAATGTTTTATGTATTTGCATTCCCTGATGTTCTTTATTCCTTCATGTGAGTTTGAGTTACAGTGTTATTTCATGGTAGCCTGAAGGATTCCCCTTAACATTTGTTGTAGAATGAGTCTGCTAACAACAAACTCTCTCATGTTTTTAAAAATTTCTGCTTCTTCTTTCTTTTTTTTGGTATCAAGGATCGAACTCATGACCTTGTGAGTGCTTGTGCTGTGAGTGCTTGTGCTGCTGAGCTAACCCCCCGGCCTCTCTTCTTCATTTTTGAAAGATTTTTTTAATCATACAGCACTTTATCATAACATTGATTTTTTCTTTTAACTCTTCAAATAGTTCACCCCACTCCCTCTGGCCTCCACAGTCTCTTACAAGAAATCTGCCTTTCATGTGATTAAGGGTGCCTCGTATGCAGCAGTTGCTACTCTCTTTTTGCTTTCAGGCCCCTCTCTGTCTTTAACAGTTTAATGAATATCTGTCTCTGAGTATGGGTCACTTTGAATTCACCCTTGTTGGAGTTTATTGAGCTTCTTGCTTGTGTAGATTTAATCTTCATCAAATCTGACCATTTGGGACATTACTTATTAAAACATTATTTCCTCCCTTCTGCTGAGACCCTTATCGTGCAGATGCTTGTATGCTCTATGGTAATGATTCCCAACATTTTTGACCCCAGGGATTGAGTTCACAGAAAGCAATTTTTTTCATGGATTGAGGGCAGTAGATGGTGGTTTCAGGGTGATTCAAAGGAGCACTCGACCCAGATCCCTCACCTGTGCAGGTCACAGTAGGGTCTGCACTCCTATGAGAATTGAATCCCAGGTTGATTTGACAGGAGGTGGAACTGATGGGGAGTGGCCGTAAACACAGATGAAGCTTCACTATCTTGCCCACCACTCACCTCCTGTGCCACCAGGTCCTGGTATGTCAAGAGACCATGAACTAAGATTTCTGAAACCATGAGCCAAAATAAACCATTGTCCTTTAAGTTACTTCAAGTATTTTTTTATAGCAATGAAAGCTGACTGACACACAGCCTTTTATAGATGTTCTCTGTTTGGTGAGATACTAGTCCCTGCTTTCCTTTAGTTCTGTAGACATGGTTTCCTTTAACTCTTTGAACATATTTAAGTAGCTGATTTAAAATCTGTTTAGAAAATCCAATGTCCGAATGTCCTCAGGGAACATGTCTATTGCTTGTCTCCCTCCCCATACAGGGGCCATCTTTTTCTGCTTTCTTTAATTGCCTCATAATTTTTCATTGAAAACTAGACATTTTAAATATGATAATGAACAACACTGGAAACCATATTTTCTCCTCATCCCCAGGTTTTGTCTTTGTTTTGCTTATTGTCGTTTGCCCAGTGATTTTTCTGAATGAATTCTATAAATTCTGGGTTCTTTGTCATGCATGGCCACTAAATCTCTGTTCCTTGAGTTTGGGTGGCCAACGATGACTGTACAGAGATATCTTTGAGCCTTTCTGGAAAAAGATCTCCCAAACTGAGAATGATGATGCATGCCTATAATCCCAGCACTCTGGGAGTCTGAGGCAGGAGGATGGCAAGTTCAAGCCCAACCTGGGCAACTTACTGTCTTTGCAAGACTCTATTTAAAGATTAAAAATAGAAAAATGACTAAAAATGTAGCCCAGTGAAGAGGCCCTGGGTTCAATCCCCAGTATAAGAAAACCACAGAAGTTTCCCAGTCTTTGCTGAGGGGCCTTGTGTGCATGTTGCTTGCGCTCTTACCAACCAGCCCAAGAATTAATAACTCAGCTTTAGCCTTCACTTCCTACTTGTGCATAGCCTCAAGGTGAGTCAGAGGTGAGAGTCTAGGGTCTTCTCAGGTCTTCCCTGAGCATGTCTTGTGTGTGTGTATTGCTTCCAGAATTTGCAGGAATGCATCAGAGCTTTCAAACCTTTTTGGGCATCTTAGTCCCAGCCCTTTTTGTCAAGCTTTTTAGTAGACTGTTACCTGCCCAGGTTGCTCTCAGGCTGTGATGACTAAAACCTTTGCTTCCAAGTGCTTCGATAAATGTATCACCTTTACACCTGGGTAGTGGCTCTAGTACCTGGCCAGTTCTAAATCAGACAAAATAACAATGGGGGTTCTGAGCTGGTCTTACAGGGAATCACCAGTCAGACATTGCAATGAATTCCACTTCTCAGTGAACAGGGTCTTCTCAGTTCCCTGCAGCACCGGAAACATGGTCGTTGTTTTCAAAATTGCCGCTGATGTGAACGGAAGAGGACAGGACTGAGGAAGTCTAGAACACGAAAAAGCTTGCTGTTCTATTAACAATGAGCTGCTTTTCTAAGTAAGTGCTTTTGAGTTGCTAAAATCTTTGGTGAACTTCCCATGTTGCCAAAAAAAATTGTTTCTGACATTTTTGCTGTTTTTTTTTTAAATAGAAGAATAGTAGTTTTTTTAAATAGTAGAATTTTGAAGTTCTTTATTCCACCATGTTTTACTGATGTCATTCTCCAGGTAACAGAGTTTTTCTGAGAGCTCATTGTGTATAGATCAGGGATCAGTTCCTTTCCGTTGGTGAGCAGTATTGTATTGTGTGGACGTGCCACTCCTTTTCACTCATGGTTTTGTTTTGTTGTTTTTTGAGATAGGGTCTTGCTATGTAGTTCAGGCTGGCCTTGAACTCACAGGTATCCTCCTGGCTCAGCCTCCCAAGTGCTGGGATTATAGACATGAGCCTCCAGGCCTGGCTTACTCACATTTTAATGGACATTGAGTTCTGTACACTTTAAAACTATGGTAATAAACTTGCTATGTTCATTTGCATACAAGACTCTGGATGGCTCTATGCGCTCATTTCTCTTGGGTACCTATCCAGAAATAATAGAACTATATCATATAGCAACTACTTGTTCAAATCAGTAAGAAACTGTTCAATTGTTTTCCAAGGTGGCTGGATTATTTGCCTGTCCACCAACAGTGTATTAGGTTTCTAGATGCTCCACATCATGTCAAATCATCAGTATGGACAAATTAAAAGTTTGACTATTTTAACAGGCAGAAAGTGATAGTACATTATGGTTTTAATGTTTATTTCTCTAAATAATGATAATGATCACATTTTCATGTGCTTTTTTGCTGTTTATACACCTTTTGGGGGTTCAGCTTGTAAAAATTAGGTGGGTGTCCTCCATGTTACTGAATTGTACAGGTTCATTGTTGTGTATAGATGTTGTGAAGATTTTCCTCCTCCCTGTCTGTAGCTTATCTTTTCCTTTTCTAAGCAGTATTTTTTAAATATTACAGCTTTTGGGTGGAGATGTAACTCAGTGGCAGAGTTCTTGCCTAGTATTTGCAAGACTTTGGGTTCAGTTCTCAGTTTTAAAAAAACGTAATCGTCAAAAATTGTGTCTTCCTACATTCATGGTGGCACAGATCTGTAATTCCAGAACTTGGCAGGTTGAGACAGGAAGATCACCGTGAGTTCAAAGCCAACCTGGGTTACATAGTAAGTTTGAGGCCAGCCTGAACTACATAGCAAGACCCTATCTAAAAAAAAAAAAAAGAAAGAAAGAAAGAAAATCATAGTTTTAAAGTTCTAGTTTTATTGAGAAATAATTGAAATATAATAAACTACACATTTAAACTGTGTAATTCTATAAGGATTGACACATGTATACATCACTATAATCAAGATACCAAGCACATGTATTATGTCCCAAAGCTTCCAGTTAATGATTCTTTATTATTGATCACCTTCCCTAGGAATAACTGGTCTACTTTAACCCACACGAATTTACTTGCGTTTTTTTATTTATTTACTGTCTGTTGAGGCAGAGTCTCACTATGTAGTTCAGGTTGGCTTTGAGCTCACTTTGTAGTCCAGACTGGTCTCAAACTCACAATGATCCTCCTGCCTCAGCCTCCCAAGTGCTGGGATTATAGCCACCAGGCCCAGCTAACATGAAAATTTATACATGAGATGATTTTACCTTTTTTAATGTTCCTGCTCTTCAAAGTCAAGTGTACTGTTTATGATTAAAACATGCCTCAGCTCAAAAACTACATTGTCATTGGAGATATTTTATGTACTTTTAGATTTTATGAGATTCAAATTGAAGCAGT
Organism: Dasyprocta punctata; assembly: GCA_004363535.1. NCBI lineage: Eukaryota > Metazoa > Chordata > Mammalia > Rodentia > Dasyproctidae > Dasyprocta > Dasyprocta punctata. The sequence continues at coordinate 11,545 of RJWM01033937.1, forward strand.
ACATTCACATTCCCAACTTAAAGTTTTTCTGATAACTGAATTGAGTACCAAGGAAATATTTTTCTTCAATACCCTGATGCATAGCAATACTATTGGTTTATCTTTTAGAGAAGAGTTAATTGGACTTTTTTTTTTCTTGGTATGGGAAATCAAACTCATGACCTTGCATTTGCCAGGCAGGCGCTGTGCCACTGAACTATAACCCCAGTGTTATGGCTTCTACATTATGTCAACTTGAGAAGTCTAGAAGCTTAATTAAGTAACTCATCAGCTCTACATCCTGGGGTGTAGAGCACAAGCAGTTACCTGTTCATTGTGTCAATTTGAGAAGGTCAGAAGTTTAACTGAGAGACTCAGCAGGGAGCCAGGGTTCTTTGTAAATATCCTCATCCTGTGCAAAGGAAGGCAAGGAGATTTGTGAAGCTACACCCACCCTGGAGGGAGGGGGTGGCCTGTCTACTATATAAGGGAGGAGAGGAGGCTTGCTCTGGCCCCTTTTACTCTGGCTGCTTTTGCTCGACTGCTGCCTTGAAGTGTTGCCCCAGTGCCATGCCACCCTGCCTTGGAGCCAGCTGATTGTGGACTGAAACCTCCAAAAACTGTAAGCTAAATAAACCTTTCCTTCCCTAATTTTGGTTGTCAAGTGTTTTTTCCCAGCAACAGTGAAAAGTAACTAAGATACCCAGCCCAATTGATTTAATTTTGAAACAATCAGTTTCAAAGTACTTTTGTCCAAGATAAATTCATTCATTCATTCTCGTGCCAGTTTAGTAATATTAACATTAAATTTAAAGAGGCATCACATAAATTGAAAGCCAATCTTAAATTTATCGATATCAACAAAGAATTCCTCAAAATTTTTTTGTGAGCTTTGTAGCAAACCTACATGACTTTGCTGGGTATAATTAAAATCTTCTGCACATTAATTTATGTTAGGAAATTGTGTAAAGCAGTAATTATTTTATCAAGAAATGCTTCGGTTTCAATATTAATTTTCAAGCCTGGATAACCAGGAAATAAATAAGCTTTTTGTTTCCTTGGGGGAGTGTGTGATATTGGTGAGCAAGCCTAAATCATTTTGACTTTTTTGTCTTCGCTCACTCAGCACCAGGCAAGCCTCTTCCATCACAGTGAGAGATCTTGAGTAGGAATCAACAGCACAGCGACACAATGTAAAACTCTTTGTGATTCTAGCACCCAGAAGATCATTCACTATCTTCTTTTTCTCTTTTATAAATAAAAGTAATTTTTTTTCAGATTAAATTGGAAGCTTTCTTTCACACATGTAAACAATTTTTTAAAATGTCCTGAGCAATTTTTTGAGGCTACCAGTGGACTTTTTGGGGAGCTTATTTGAAAATCTTTTGTGATAAAATGTGCCAAATGTATGACTGACTGACTGACTGACTGACCAACTGACTGACCGACTGACTGACTGAGTGTCTCATCTAAAGCAAGCAAAAATATATTTATAATTTGTGAATGGTGAATTAATCGATCTCTGATATCCTTGGGTCTTGTATTCTATGAACAAATTTTTGGTGGCTTACTTGAAAATCTTCCCTTTGAGCACAGCATCTTCAGAGGCCTTTTCCTCATAATTTTCTAACATAATTTCCACCACTAAAATGCTTATTTCTTCTGTTGTTTCATTGCATAAAAATAACTTTGCTGTCTTCTGTCAGAACTCAAGCTGATTTGTAGTTTGCCCAAAGTACAGATCCTGGTACAAATTGTTTATAGAATTTTTAAAAAGTGTGGTTTTAGGGCAGGGGATATAGTGCTGTGGCACAGTGCCTACCTGGCAAGCACAAGGTCCTGAGTTCAATTCCCAGTGCCAATAAGTAAATAAATAAAAATTGTGACTTAGTTGATGAATCTGCCATTTCTGTTTCAACTATTGAGAGGAAAAAAATTTATTAAATGTATTATGTGTTTGCCAGAAATGTTTCCTAATATTACCCAGCTTATTTTAAAGTATTTTGCACAAAACAGATTTTGCTTTGTTTTATTTCACTCTACCACAGCCCTCATGTGGGTCTTTGTGGAATTTGCAATGCATGTTCTTTCAATCGCTTTCTTTCTTTTCCATTCCATCACAGTCATGACTCCTGTATCGCCACTTGATTCAATAGTATAATGTAGTATAAAAGTTAAAAATTTGTCTGCTTCCTTTTAAACTGGAAAAAGAAATGAATTATACCATAATGAAAATAAGAATATTTCAATTTTCTGGCCAATTACAATTCACACATCATTATAACCAGTGCTAACTATATAAAAATATTCAAAAATACACAGTACTGTATCCTTAGGGTACACAGAAAAATACCATTCAAATCAAGTCAGTTCATTGACACCTAGTGTGTAACATCGATGGTTCTTTTGTAGCACTCAGGATTCAACCCCGGGCCTTTTACTAAGCCCTTCTTATTTCTTATTTTGAGACATTCTCACTAAGTTGTCCAGACGGGACTTGAGTTTGCAATCCTCCTGCCTCAACCTCCCTCAGTGCTGGGATGACAGGCATACACCATCATGCTCAGCTTATGGATGGTTCTTGAGCTACAGTGGTTCAACTTAACCATTTTTCAACTTCATCCTTGTAGGAAAGCAGTAAACGCATTCAGTGGAAACCACACTTTGAGCACTGAATTTTGATCTTTCCCTGCTTCAGGAATAGACTCTCTTTCTGGATACTGGGCAGTGCTAAGGAACTGCAGGGTTCCAAGGCAGCCACAGGGTCACGAGGTGAAGGAACTCATACTGGGAGTGGTTGTATTCAGTGCATTTTGATCCCACACTTTTAATTTACTGCAGGTTTATTGGATGTGACCCCACTGTATGTTGTGGGGCACCCGTGCCAGAAATAATCAGATATACCCCGCTCACAAAGCACAATCTAATAACATCTTCATAATGCAGTGGTTAAAGAATTCTACCAAATTAATAAAGTTGCTTAATGGGAAAAATATTGCACTGTAGTTTTAAAATTCAAAGTTATATAAATTAGGTAAAATTTAAAGTTAATTCTGCAGTACTAGCCACACGTCATGTGCTCACCAGCAACATGCAGCTGATAGCTGCTGTATTGGACAATTTCATATAAATGGAATTATTTACTGTACATTTTTTTCTGGCATCTTTCACTCAGCAGAATTATTTTAAGATTCTGCAGTCTATGGATATCAACAGTGCATTTTTTATTGTTATATAATATTCCTTTGTATTGGATATACCACAATTTGTTCATGTTTTTGATCTGTTAGTGAATATGTAGGTCATCTCTAGTTTGTGGCTATTACAAATAAAGGTAATATGAGTATTTGGATAATGCTTCCTGTGAGACAAGCTTTCATCTTTCCTTCAGTAAGTATCTAGGAATCGAATGACCAGGTCACCTACCATGTGTATATTTGACCTTTTACAAAACTCAAAGTATTTTCCAAAGTTGCCATACCTATTTACATTCCCACTAGCAGCATTTAAGAATTCCATTTTTTTGTACTTCTTTGTCAACACTTAGTAGAATCAGCTTAAATTTTAGCCATTCTAAGGTGTATATAGTAATATCTCATTGTAGTTTTAAATGGAATTTTCCTAGTGACCAATGATATTGAACAGTCTTTCTTATACCTCTTTTTTTCTTTTTCAAAGACGAGTCTATTTAAATTCTTTGCCCAATTTGCCCTGAGAGAAGGGAGAGATTGACTTATTGTTTAGTTTTAAGAACTTTATATATTTTAGGTACAAGTTCTTTGTTGGATACATACTTTGTAGATTTTAGCCCTTTCTAAAGTGGCTTGTCTTTTTATTTAATGGTACCTTACACAATGCAAAAGTTTATAGTTTTGATGAAGTCCAATTTATCGGTATTTCATTTTTGTGAAGTGTGGATTTTGTGTTGTATCTAAGGATTCTTTGCCTAATCTAAGTTCACGATGATTTCCTTCTGAAAGTTTTAGTTTTACTTCTCACATTTAGACCTATAATCTTGAGATACGTGTATTTTTTTTTTTCTTTACCACTGCCCATTCAGCTGAGGTTAGGCCAAAGTTCACAAATCTTTGCAGGTAAATATCCAATATTCCAGCTATGTTTTTAAATAAAGATTGTCCTTAATTCCATTGAAATGATTTTGTGCCTCTGTCAAAAATCCTCTGGCCATATTTATGTAGATTTACATCTACATTTTATCCTTTTGAATTGACCTATTATATTCTATCTTTGCTTTGAAGTAGTCATTCATTTTTCTCGATGAGAATCTGCAGGAGTTGTGTCTTTTTGTTTCTTAAATCTTTGATAAAATTCTCTGGAGAAATTTTTTATGACTGGAGATTTCATCTTGTTAGGTTTGAAACAACAAATCTGATTTCTTTAGTAGTTTGTGACTAGTCTGTCTATCTATCTATCTATCTTTTTTTTTTTTTTTTTACTTTGGGTGAGTTTTCATAGCTTGTAGATTTTGAGAACTTGGTCTGTTTCACCTAAGTTGTCAAATTCATGAGTGTCAAGTTGTTTCTAGTATTCCCTTCTTTTTATTCCACAGTGCTGGGGATGGGACCCGGGGCTTTGCACATGCTAGGAAAATGCTCCACCACAGAGCTACCTCCCAGCACACTCCTTCCTTCTTTCCTTTCCTTCCTTCCTTTTCCTTCCTTCCTTTTTCTTCCTTTTCCTTCCTTCCTTCCTTCCTTCTCTTCTTATTTCTTTCATTTAGTTAGATGTTCAGCAATACAAAATTTTAAATAAATGGATTTTGGTTTACTTGATTTCTCTGTTGGTTTCAATTTCATGGACTTCTGCTCTTTGTTATTCCTTTCTTTCTACTTGCTCAGAATTTATTTTACTCTTGTTTTTATAGTTTCTTAAAATGAAGACTGAGATTATTGATCTGAGAACTGTCTTTCTAATATAATCATTTAATACCAGATATTTTTAGGTACCTCTTGTAAATTTGGGTATGTCGTATTTTCATTTTTTTCAAAATTAAAACATTTTCTAATTTCCCTTAAGACTTCCTCTTTCACCCAAGATTATTTAGAAGTGTGTAAAATTGAAATATTCAGTTTTCTATTATTGACTTCTAGTTAAATACCATTATCATTGCCTTGAATTTTTATTATTACATAATATCCCTCATCACTGCGGTAAATTTCCTTACTCTGAGGTATGTTTTATTAGATGTTAATACAGCCACTTTGTCTTTCTTTTGATTAGTATTTATGTGGCATATCTTTTTCCATTGTTGAACTTACGACCTAACTATATTAAAGTGTATAGCCATGTCCTTTAACAAAAATCTATTCTGAAACTCTGTCTTTTAGGTAATGTGATTAAACACTTACGTTTATCGGTAAGCTTGGAGATTTAGAGCTATGATTTTATTAACTATTTTCTGTTGGCATCTTATGTTTTTTATTCTGCTTTCTTCGTTTTCTGTCTTCTTTTGGGTTACTTGAATATGGTTTAATATTCAACTTTAATATATCAGTTGATTATTTTAATATCTCTTTGCACAATATAGGTTTTTAGGGGTTGCCCTAAGAGTCATATGTGTATGCCACGACCCACGTGGCTCCTGAGGTTCTTGGGGTGAAGGATCACGAGAGGATGAGAAAAATAAAGAGACAAAGCTGGGGTCAGGTGGAGCCCTTACTCTCCTGATGGGAGGGAAGGAACTGCCCCCTCACTGCAGGGGCGTTTATTTATACCTTTTAGCAACCTAATGTCACATGACACCCTGTTGTCCTAGCAACCTACTGCTCAGATTGTCTTGGGGCTAGGTGTTCTCTAGGCTGAAGTAGCTTCTTCAAGTGACTTGCGTTAGGCTGTCTTCTTGGAATGATCATGTCCGGGTCATGCCCTAAGTCAATTTCCAGCTTTAGCAGCTCCCAACATGTGTATATATGTGCGCTAATATTTTCACATTTTGCTCAGATTTACTAACTTATCACTTCTAGTAAAAAGGCGAAAGACTTGTACGATCTGAAGAGAAACCAGAGTATATCACTTCTAGTAAAATATAAGAAACTTATGAACATGTAGGTCCGTTTACTCTATCCTTCATATGTTTTGCATGATAATTTTACATATTTATGGGATACTGTGTGATAATTTAATTCATGTATCTTGTGTGTAATGATCAAATCAGAATAATTATAATTTCTTTGTGCTGGAAATATTCAAATTCCTCTTTTCTCATTATTTTGAGACACATAATAAATGGATGTAAGCTACAGTCATGCTATTGTACTGTAGAACTCATTCTTTCTTCCTAACTATATTTAGGCGTTTGATATCCAACCTCTCTATATATTCCCATCCCCCCAGCCTCTAGTGACCACTATTTTTCTCTCTACTTTTATGAGATTAACTTTTTAAATTTCCACACAGGAGTAAGAATGTGTCTTTCTGTGTCGGATTTATTTAACTAACATTATGTACATCAGTTGTATTCATTTGCTGCAAAAGGCTTTTGTTCCTTTTATGAATGAGTAATATTCCATTGTTCATGGACACTGCATTTCCTTTATTAAAAATGCATCTGCTGGTGGATGCTTCGGCTGATTTCATATCTTGGTATTATGAATAGAGCTGTGAGAAATGCAGTGATGTAGGTTGTCTCTTAACATGCTGATTTCATTTCTTGTGGGTGAACATTTAGTAGGAGGGTTGCTAGATTATATGGTTGGTCTGCTTTAAATTTTTTTTTTTTTTTTTTTTTTGCGGCACCGGGGATTGAACTCACAACCTCGCGCCTGCCAGGGCAGGCACTTAAGGCACTGAGCCAAACTCCCAGCCCTGGTTTTTTGAGGCAGGCTCGCACATGTAGCTCAGGCCGGCCTTGAAGAGCCGGCCTCGAACTCACAACGCTCCGCCTACCTCAGCCTCCTGAGTGCTGGGATTAAAGGCGTGCGCCACCACGCCCGGCTGGTCTGCTTTAAATTTTCTGAAAAACTTTCCTATTCTGCTGCTTTCTATTTGCTGAAAAAGAAAATAATCTCATTCACTGTAGTCATGGAAAACAATGTGGAGGTTCCTTAAACATTAAAAATGAATCATTTTTAAAAATCTATTTTCAAATCTATTGACTTTCTTTTGCCATATACATTTAGTCATTGAGCCTATCCAACAAACTTCTTGTTTTGATAACTATATTTTTCAGTCCCCAAAATACTGATTTGGTCCTTTCTTGTATGTTCTGTTTTTCTGCTGAGGCTTTCTGTCCCTTGTTTCTTTTAAAAAATATTTCCCCTTAGAAACAAGGTTATATTGATGTTGGTGTGGTGGTGCATTCCCGTATTCCCAGCACTCTGGGAGGCTGAGACAGGAGAATCACAAGTTCAAGTAAAGCCTGGGTAATTTATTGACTTAGAAAAACTTGTCTCAAAATAAAAAAGGGGCTGTGTACATAACTGAGCAGGAAGGCCCTGGGTTCAGTCCCAGGGAGAGAGAGAGGGAGGAAGGGAAGCAGGGAGCGGCTGTGTGGTTAAACTGATGCTTTAAAATCTCGGCCTGATAATTCTGACATCCATACAATTTTGGTGTTGGCACCTATTGTTTTTTTTTTTTTTTCTTCCTTATAAAGCTGTTTAGATTTTCCCAGTTCTTCATAAGTTGGGCAATTTGGGATTGTATTTTAGATGTTTTGCATAATTTGGGCTGTGGTTGCAGTGTCACCTTAATTTCCAAAGATGGTGCAGATCTGGCCCGTGTGTGTGTGTGTGTGTGTGTGTGTGTGTGTGTGCGCGTGCGCGTGCGCGCACGTACTGCACGGTGACCGGCTCGGAACCTGGGGACTGGCCTGTCCCGCAGTTCATTCTCAAATCAGCACTCTCAGCTCAGGGCTGAGCCTGGTGGTTCACACACCATGATGGCAAGTTGCTTCCTTGAGCTCTTTCTTTTTAGCTGTTTCGAGATAACTCTCCACCTCCCGGGGCCCCGCTCCCTGGTCCTCCAGCCTCGGTTCTGGATTAGTTTCTCTGGTCTGCCACACAGGTTTCAGGACTGTGTCTTCCTCCAGCGCCAGGAGGGAATTAAGCACTGATCAGCTTTTGATGTTGTCTTGTGTACTTAGTATTTTCAGGAATGGATGTCAATTTTTTTTCAAAAGCTTTTCTGCATCTACTAAAATGAACCGTGCTTTTTGTTTTTGTTTTTATTTCATGTTTATAATTAATTACACTAGTTAACTTTGAAATCTGAAGCTAGACTTGCACCCCTGGGATAGATTCTATTTGGTTATTATGTGCTATTGTTTTACTATATTCGATTTTATTTACTACAAGGTCGTTAAGAAATTTTGCATGCTCTTGAGGTATACTGGTCTGCACTTTTCTTTTCTTTTTTCTTTTCTTTTCTTTCTTTTTTTTTTTTTTTTTTTTTTTTTTTTTTTTTTTTTTTTTTTTTTTTTTTTTTTTTTTTTTTTTTTTTTTTTTTTTTTTTTTTTTTTTTTTTTTTTTTTTTTTTTTTTTTTTTTTTTTTTTTTTTTTTTTTTTTTTTTTTTTTTTTTTTTTTTTTTTTTTTTTTTTTTTTTTTTTTTTT
>RJWM01033938.1:0-11841 GCA_004363535.1 Dasyprocta punctata
GCGTGGTGGCGCACGCCTTTAATCTCAGCACTCGGGAGGCTGAGGTAGGCGGAGCGTTGTTAGTTCGAGGCCGGCTTGGGCTACAACGCGAGCCTAAGGCCAGCCTGAGCTACATAGCGCGACCCTGCCTCAAAAAACCAGGGCCGGGAGTTTGGCTCAGCGGCTTAAGTACCTGTCTGGCAGGTGCGAGGTTGTAAGTTCAACCCCCGGTGCCAAAAAAATAAATAAATAAATAAATAAATATTAGCCTTTCAGAGTTTAAAGGTCCACATTCTATATTCAGAAATGAAATTTTCTGCTTCAAATCATTGTGTTGATGAAAAGAAGGTATCCAAGAAAAGCCTGTTTTGTGTTAGGCACTCAATACATGCTAGATGTTTTTAGTCTCATTGTTCTCATTATTATTGCTTGTACTAAACTTGGGATAATCCAAATTGGTGCCTTTGGCATTTTCTCTTTAATGTTAAATCAGCACATCAGGAGTCACTGGTCTGTGAAATAGCAAACCTTAACGCCTCTGATTATTGCAGTTGTATAAATTCACCTACAGGGAACGACGCTTTAAGGCATCAGCTTGGAAGTGGTGACTGAATGCATATGATACTAACCTTGCCAACACCTTGATCATAAACTTCCCAGCTTTCAGAATCCTAGCAATAAATTATTCTTCTTTGCAAATTACTAAGTCCCTCCTATTGTGTTACAACACAGCTCACAGGATAAGGATAGGAATTAGCACCACAGGAATGTGCAGTCATTGCTACAAATATGAGTGGAAGCAGCTTTGGATCTAGGTATTGGGCAGAGGTTTGATGAGCATTGTGGATCAGATGAGTAAAAGCCCAGATTGTCATGGAGCACTGAGGGTGATCCTAGTGAGGGACGAGATGGGGAGCACCTTAGCAAGAATCTAAGCTACAGAGATGACCTAAGTGCTCATGAACAGAATGTTGGTAGAAATGTGAATAAGAAAGGCTTTACTGATGAGATCTCAAAAGGAAATGAGGAATATATAATTGGATTTAGTGAGATAAGCCATGTTGTCATAAAGTGGCAAAAACTTGGCTTGACTGTGTATTTACATGAGGGCTACGTGAAAGGATTAGAGCTGTGAATTAGGATATCTGACTATATTCCAATTCTTTAAGAACTTTTCCAAAGAAATTTAGCCAAGTCCATATCTCTGTGTCACTTTAACTTAGTTTGATAATATTTTGATACAAATTTTCTTGGATTCCTGGAACATTTTGAGGAAAAGTTTTAGATGGGTATGTCCTGAGTAGTTATAAAAATCATTTATACCTATGGAGTATATTGAAAGTTTCTATGATTTTTCATATATGTGAATATTCTCCCCTTGGGAGTGATTTGCGGTGGCACACTTGGAATTTTTGATCTGCCAGAATACAGTGATGGAAAGTAGAATAGTGGCCCAAAGGACTTTACGCCTAGGGTATAACCCCTTATTCTGCAGTAGCTGTTTATGTGAGAGAAAACTACAGTGACAATGATACACAGTGTCAAGATTTCCTTGAATATCAAGTAAAAGATGCTTCAATAGCATGTGATCAAAAATTAAAGAAACAGGAGGCTGAGGCAGGATTGCTGAGTTCAAGACCAGCCAAGATTAATAATGAGACCCTGCCTTAAAAAAAAAAAAATGAAGATGATAGGTGACTGATTTGGAAACTGGGGCGGGAGGGGGGTCAAGTTGCACTGCAGTGGGGGAGAATACCTGTTAAATACGAAGATGATACTTTTTTTTTTTTTTTTTTGGCGGCACTAGGGATCGAACTCACAACCTCGCACCTGTCAGACAGGCACTTAAGTCACTGAGCCAAACTCCTGGCCCTGGTTTTTTGAGGCAGGGTCACACTGTGTAGCTCAGGCCGGCCTTGCACTCGCGTTGTAGCCCAAACTGGCCTCTAACTCACAAGGCTCCTTCTACCTCAGCCTCCTGAGTGCTGGGATTAAAGGCGTGTGCCACCACACCCGGCAAAGATGATTCTTTTACGGAATGCTTCACTGTAGTAGTATTTGCTTAAATACTGATGATACTAGCATACTACATTTTGTCATATAATATTAAAGGTGTTAAAGAGAAACAATGCTGTGGTTATGATGCACACCATAGGATATACTTACTAGAAAAGGGGCTGGTAGTGGATGGTTCATCTTGTGACCTAGGAAAATATGGTCCTCAACAGAATTGCACTTTTCATGAAACCATGGGTTTTGACTGTGACATAAAGAAATGCGTTACTTGAGGAGTATGTGTTACCAGAGGCTGAGGATAGAAGACAACTCTTCAGGACAACGCAGATTAGATTCAGTCACTCATCCCACAAGGAAATAGAGAAGCTGATGGTGAAACAGAAAAGGAATTTTACTTTTAGTGTGGTTACTCTAGAAAGAGATCTAAGGGCTATTTTTGGGGTGTCAATAGCAACCCTGAGATTATATGGGAAAAGAATAAGGAAAAGAGTTGAGAAGGTAGGCACAGCTAGCATCTGGTCATGTTGCAATGTAGCTGAACGTTATCCTGAGACTGGCCGCACAGAATCTTATCAGTATCAAACAAGTGCTACTGCTAGGAAGTAGGGAGGATCTCCATTTGGTGCTAAGAAAAATGCTACTGGGTAGGAGGAGGGGTATTGTCTATTTATTCATAGGATATTCATCAGACAAACTAAAGGAATGAACAACTCAAAAAGGTCATGTTGGAGGGGGACAAAATGGATTCAGTTAATAATCGGATGCTCCTTCATGACAAGGAGTGTCACTTGTTCATGACTGGAAACCACCAATATATAAACAGAGGACTGCACGGTAGTGTAGCTAGTGGGCTTTCACCTGACAAAGAATGTGATTAACAGAGCCAAAGTACTTCTGAATATAAACAAGGGATTACTTTTACTGTATGTTTGGGCTCATCTTATTCTGGTGTCACTCATCACAGACATACATTCGAAAGCAAAAAGCTTTATACAATGGAGAATATTGGAAAAATGTTATTTAAAAGTAGTGGATCTAAATAAATACAACTAGAAGACTACACACTGGAGAAAATTACTTTGGTACCCACTAGATAAGAAAACCTCACTAATTAGTGACACTTACATAATCTTTCAGTGATTCTAAGTTTTATCGCCTTGAAATAAAAATCACATGGCAGGGCTGGGGATATAGCTCAGTGGCAGAGTACCTACCTGGCAAACATGAAGTCCTGAGTTTGATTTCCAACACCACCACCAACAAAAAAAAAATATCACATGGCAACTTCAAGCAACTTTCGGTTCAAATTTACCAAATTCCATATTTGGCTATGTTAACAGTCCTAAAGGTGATAGCAGAAATATTTAGATACACTATGAACTGTCTTTATTTAAGATGCAGTTTCTGGCGTGTGTTTTTGAAATGTTTTATGTAGAAGAACTTGGTTGCTCTAGTATGCATTTGTTTTAACACTCTTAAGGTCTTTTACCAACTGGCTATTGCCATGGTTTACGCATAGTCTGTGGCATTCAAAGATTCAGTAGAGGCTTGGTCTCCAGTGTGGTGATACTGACTGACAGAATCTTTAAGAGGTGATGGAACTTTTAAGAAGTTAGGTTAGTGGCAGGTCATTGGGTCAGTGGGGCCACCACCCTCCGAAAGGTATTTATGTAGCTCTTGTCCTCAGGCAAAGTATTTGGCTTCTTCCTTTCAGCAACCATACTCACCAGGCCCCCAGTTTTACAGAAATTTCCTTTCTAGCAAAACTGGCATATTCTGTATTTTGGCTCAGATTTATTCTCCAAATTCTCAATCTAGATCTAGCTAAAAGCAACCAACTTTATCCATGCCACACCCTGAACAGCACCTTTAAATTCAACCTGGTTAGGTACAGTCATAGCCCCAACCCTGCTCAGTACCAAAATTACTTACTTTCTCATTGCTAGGACAAAATACCCAACCACCATAGGCACAACCACAATCCCACTTGGTACCAAAATCAGTCACTTTCTCATTGCTGGGACAAAATACCCAACTACAACTTAAAGAAGAAAAGGAAAGGTTTATCTGTCTTGGTTCCAGTGAGTTCAGTAAACGGTTGACAGAATGGGGAGGGGGAGGACAGAGACCGAGACAGAGAAAGACAGAGACAGAGTCAGAGATAAGAATACAAAATTACACCAGGCGTGGTGGCGCACACCTTTAATCCCAGCACTTGGGAGGCTGAGGTAGGTGGAACATTGTGAGTTTGAGGCCGGCTTGGGCTACAACATGAGCACAAGGCCGGCCAGAGCTATATAGTGCGACCCTGCCTCAAAAAACTAGGGCTGGGAGTTTGGCTCAGTGGCTTAAGTGCCTGTCTGGCAGGCGTGAGGCTGTGAGTTCGATCCCCGGGGCTGCAAAAAAAAAAAAAAAAATACAAAATTACAAGCTTCCAGGTCACACCCCCAAGTAGTGTGCCCCTTTTGAGTAGACCTCACCACTGAATACATAAGACAGCTGGAAAACATTTTATACATAAACCATAATCTAGACACATACACTCACACTAAAACACTGCACCCAAGTACTATAGCATACATGCTATTTTCATATTCATCTGGGATATTGACCAAAATGCTCACCTATTACTATACTTAATGAACTTTAACAAATAAAACTAGAATATGTTTCTTAATCAGTGTGAGATTAACAAAACTATATAAAGGAACAAAAGGAAATAATCATCAGTTGTTTCAAAACTAAAAGCAACTTTCTAAGTAACTGATAGTTAAACTAAGAAATCAAAAAGTACAATGTAAAATTTTTGGACTGCTAATAAATGATAATAAAACATTTAGAAAAACTTTACAGTACATGGTAAAAGCAAAGAGGGTTTTGCTGAGGACTAGCTAGACACGTTACTGAGCAGGCAATAATCGATATTAATAAATTGGCACAAGAACAAATTTAGAGTCTGTCCTAGGGCTACATGACTTGTGGCAAAACCTGCAATTCCTTACAAATCGGTCAATCTTTAAGCCAACATACAGAGCTGAGGCCAGCAAACAGTCTGAAGCAAGATGGCGTGGCAGCTGAGGACCTGACTTGAGCAAATTCACTCTAGCTCCGTAGTCGCAGTTAGCAGACAATCAGGTTACTAGTTAACCATGATCTGCTCCTGTGTGCTTTTCCAAAAATGCGTTATTCCTCTATTCTTGAACCTTGACCACGTCAGTTCATCGCCACCACTTCCTGCAGCCCACCAGCACATCCCCCAATAAAGCTGTGAAACTAATAAAGGCCAGACACCATGCCTCGTGGTCTTAGTCCTTACTGAACTTTGACCAACCTGGTGCCCCTTGTAACTAAAATATTTGTCTTGTCTGTTTTATTCTGTCATCATACCTCTGAGCAGGAGATCAATGATCCTAGGCCAGGGCCCCAGTAGGCTTACATGAAAATTTCTAGCATTTATGGTCTATGTTAGAAGATTTTAAAAATTCAAAATATTTATTTACAATTTTAATCTCAAATTAGAGAAATAATAGTTCAAACTTTGAAAGTAGGAGAAAAAATGGAGATAGAAGTACAAAAGTGACATAAAAAGCAAAATATGAGGGCCCAGCAAGGCCCCAGCAGGGGCACACATGCCAGCCCAGGCAGGACCCCAGAAACCCAGCAGCCTCTGGTGGGGACACACATGATGGGCAGGCGAGACCAAAGCAGTGGAAAAGTCTGAAGCAGCAGTGAGACTACAAGCCAGCAGTTCGTAAGTTAGGTGAACCAGTGTTGTGCTTCAGCACACAGACATGAGCAAAAGAAGTGAGCAAGTGGGGCCATCACTTTTTATGAAATGGCTGAGGGAGAAAACCAGCAACAGAAGACCAGTCCCAATCTCTGCATCCAGAGGCCAAAATCAGTCCTATAGCCAGGACAAATCCAACTGCAAACTTGGGTAGAGTACACAATACATTTCTAGGACTCGACTTGGACCTACTAGACAACTGTAGACTCCAGAGGAATTTTACTACATTTAGATTGCTTTTCCTTTTTCTGTCCACTTGGGTTTTATTTTTGGTTTGGTTTTGTCGTTTGTTTTCATGGTTTTGTTTTTTCTCTTTTTTACTTTCCTCCTTCTTTCATGACTTAGATTTCTTACCTTTTGGTTTTCTATTGCTCATCTTATTTCTCCCTTTCCTCAACAATCCCGCTTCATTTTACAATACTTTCATGTGTGTAAACATTGTCTCTTCTCTTTCTGGTTCACTTCAAAATTCCTTTGCTTTCTCTTCTTTTCCTATGGTATCAGTCAGGTTCCCAAACCTTGAGTGGTCATTTGCCCACCAGTCTTACTCCTACTACATCTGACCTCATTCATCTATCTTGTCCTTAATCCCTCTTAACACTGCACCCCCCAACCCCCGCAACAGGGTAAAATCACTCCACTAAAGAGAAAAGCATTGCACAAAAGTTCCTGGTTGGATTTGGTCATATAACTAGAATTTGCTCTTATAGTTAAAGGTATTGGGTTAATAGTTACCACAGTTTGGCAGTAGCCAGTTGTGTCTGAAATGTGACATGGATAGCTGCACTTTAGCCAGCATGTCATACCTGTTAAAATCAGTTTTTCTCCCTTGTATGACAACATTGTGATTATATGGGGTCATAACAATCAGTGTAGTCCAGTACCAAAGCACTGGGTGCTGAGTCAAGTAGCAACTTCTCATCCTCAGTACATTGGGAAGGTAGGTTCTTGGGATAGACACAAAGAGCAAAAACCATCTACATCTAGAAGCATCCTGGAAGAACAGACATTTCCTAGGGAAGCCTCAATATGAAGGATAAAGATATCTACCCCAAGAAATCTACAACATCAACACACAAAACAAAATAAAAATAGTAAATGAAAAATGACAAGATGCAGAAGCAAAATGAAACCCCAGACCCCAGCCCAACCAGGACAAGTCCAGAGCACAATGAGATAGAGGAAATCAGAAGCCACCCACTGGAACTTTCTGAAATGATACCAACAGAAGTGAAAAAACAAATGAAAGAAGTCATAGAAAAAATAACCTCTAAGGTACAAAAAGAAACGAAGGACATTAAAGCAGGCATGTGTTTAAAAAAAAAAAAAAAGCTCAGGAAAATGATGGAAACCATGAATGTACAACATAGGAAAGAAATGGACCCCATGAAACAGACGCAAACAGAAATTCAGGAGATTGAAAACTCCATTGAAAGTATATACAACAGACAGCATACAGGCAAGGATAGAATATCAGATCTAGAAGACAGGACTGCAACTAGCAACCATGAAAGAAAGATATTTTAAAAATAGCAAGAGACCATGAAAAATCAATCCAACAGCTATAAGATGAAGCACAGAACTACATAAGATTGATTGGAGTCAGTGAGAAAGGTGGAGACAGGCATGAAAAAGGTAAGTCAATACATATCTGTTATATCCATCAATGTAAATATTCTCAACTCACCAATCAAAAGAAACAGATGGGCAGAATGGATCAAGAAGCAAGATCCAACAATATCCTTAATTCAAGAAACACATTTAACTAAAAAAGAAATTCATACACTGAAAGTTAAAAAACAGAAAACAACACTCTATGCCACAGGAACCTAGAAAAATAACAGGGGTACATACTATTTACAGGCGAGAACTTCAAACCAAGACTAATCAAAAGAGACAAAGAAGGTCACTACATACTTGTTAAGGGAAAAATCCAAGAAGAGATAACAATCATATATACACATACACCAAATACTGGTGCACACAACTATATAAAAAAATTTCTTTGTTTTTGTTTTTGTTTTTGAGACAGAGTCTCACTATGCAGTTCAGGCTGAAATCATGCCACGTGTATTATCTGACCATAGTGCAAAGAAATTGGAAATCAACCACAAAAGAAACCACAAAAACTACATAAACACACAGATAATTTAAACACCCTCCTGAACAACCAATGGGTCACAGAAGAAATTAAGGAAGAAGTTAAACAGTACCTACAAACAATAATGCCGACACAATGCACCAGAACTTATGTGACCCAATGAAAGCAGTTCTACAAGGGAAATTTATAGAGATGAATTCTCACATCAGGAAAATAGAGCAAGCTCAAATAAACAACCTAATGTTGAACATCAAACTTCTAGAAAAAGAAGAACAAATCAAACCCAAAGTTCATATGAAAAAGGAAATTATAAAGACAAAAATTAATGCAATCGAGACTAAGAAAACAACACAAAGAATCAATGAATGGAAGAGTTGGTTCTTTAAGAGATTAAATAAAATTAATAAACCCCTAGCCAACGTTATCAAAAAGAAGGAAAAGACTTAAATTTAAGCAATTAAGAATGAAAAGAGAGCTGGGTGTGGTGGCGCACGCCTTTAATCCCAGCACTCGGGAGGCTGAGGTAGGCGGAGCGTTGTGAGTTCGAGGCCGGCTTGGGCTACAACGCGAGCACGAGAATGACCAGAACTACATGGTGCGACCCTGCCTCAAAAAACTAGGGCCGGGAGTTTGGCTCAGTGCCTTAAGCGCCTGCCCTGGCAGCCGCGAGGTTGTGAGTTCAATCCCCGGTGCCGCAAAAAAAAAAAAAAAAAAGAATGAAAAGAGAGAAAGCACAATGGATCCTGCAGAAATCTAGAAGATCATCAATACCTACTCTAAGAACCTTTACTCTAATAAGATGGAAAACCCTAACCCTAAATGGACAGATTTGTAGATATATATGAATTGGAAAAACTGAATCAAGAAGATATAAAAATTCTAAATAACCCAATATCAGTTAATGAAATTGAAAATATAATTAGAAACTTATCAACAAAGAAAAGCCCAGGTCCTGATGGATTCACTATTGAATTCTACAGGAAATTAAAAAAAAAAAAAAAAAAAAACTAATGTCCCTAATGCTGAAACTCTTTAACGAAATTGAAAGGGAAACAATAGTTCCAAAATACTGAAAGCAAGTATTATTCTGATACCAAAAGTAGAGAAAGATCCAACCAAAAAAAGGAAACTACAGGCCAATTTCCCTAATGAACACAGATGCAAAAATCCTCAGTAAGATACTAGTAAACAGAATGCAGCAAATCAATAAGTTTATACACCAACTAGGTTTCATCCCAGAGGTGGAGGGATAGTTCAACATATGTAAATCAATAAATTTAATGCCCCATATTAACAGACCAAAACACAAAAATCACATGATCATCTCAATAGATGCAGAAAAAGCATTTGACAAAGTCCAACACCTATTCATGACAAAAACCCTACGGAAGCTGGGGGTTTGGTTCAGCGCCTGTCTGGCAGGCGCGAGGTTGTGAGTCCGATCCCTGGTGCCACAAAAAAAAAAAAAAAAAAAACCCTACGGAAAATTGCAATAGATGGTCTTTATCTCAATCTGATAAAAGCCATCTATGAGCTTCCACTGCAGCAACCACTGAAGAGTAGCAGCCATGGCTCTGTGCTACCCCATGGCCATGGGTCTCAACAAGGCCACAAGGTGACAAAGAATGTGAGCAAACCAAGGCAGTTACCGCCACAGATGCCTCATCAAGCACACCAAGTTCATGCGGAACATAATCCTAGAGATGCGCAGCTTTGCCCCATAAGAGTGGCGCATCATGGAGCTGCTCAAGGTCTCCAAGGGCAAACAGGCCCTCAAGTTCATCAAGAAAAGGGTGGGGATGCACATGCCACAAGAGGAAGTGCAAGGAGTTGAGTAACAAGCTGGCTGCCATGAGGAGTGGCTGCCAAGAAGGATTAAGCCCTGTGTGTGGAATAAACCTTGGTAGAAAAAAGAAAAAAAAAAAAGAGATTTATGATAAACAATTAGCTAACATTATACTAAATGAAAGTTTTCACTTCAAATGAAAGCATCATACTGAAAGCTTTCACTGTAAAATCAGAAACAAGACAAGGATATCCACTATCACCACTATTTAATACAGTTCTGGAAAAAGAACAATTTAGACAAGAGAAAGAAATAAAAGGAATAGGATAGGAAAGGAAGAAGTTAAATTATCCTTATTCATGGATGACATGATACTCTACATAGATCCCAAAAACTCTACCAAGACTTGTAGATTTTATAACCAAATTCAGTAGTGTAGCAGGATACAAAATCAATACTCAAAAATCAATAGCATTCCTTTACACAAACAACAAACTCACTCAGAAATTAGGGAAGGTACACCCTTCACAACAGCATCTAAAAAAATGAAATACTTAGGAAACTATCTAACAAAGGAATTAAAAGATCTAGACATTGAAAATTACAGTACTCCGAAAAAAGAAATTGAAGAGGATTTCAGAAAATGCAAAGTCATTCCTTACCCATGGATAGGAAGAACAAAGATAGTGAAAATGGCCATACTCCTAAAATTGTTATATAGATGTAATGTTATCCCAATCAAAATACTATTAGCTGGGCGTGGTGGCACACACCTTTAATCCCAGCACTCGGGAGGCTGAGGTAGGAGGAGCGTGTTCGAGGCTGGCTTGGGCTACAACTCGAGCACAAGGTTGGCCTGAGCTACATGGTGCGACCCTGCCTCAAAAAACCAGGGCCAGGAGTTTGGCTCAGTGACTTAAGTGCCTGTCTGACAGGTGCGAGGTTGTGAGTTCAATCCCCAGTGCCGCAAAAAAAAAAAAAAAAATACTATTAGCACACCTCACAGAACTAGACAAAACATTCCGAAAATTCATTTGGAAACAGAAGAGACCTAGAAGCAATTCTGGGCAACAAAGGCAAAGCTACTGTAACAAAATCAGCATGGTAACGGAAAAAAAAAAAAATGGTTAACAATCAGCAGAATAAAGTAGAAGATGCAGACACAACTCCAAACACACTCAGTCACTTTCTTTAACAAAGGGGCCAAACATGGTCACTGGAAGAAAGATAGCCTCTTTGATAAATGGTGCTGGAAAAACTGGCCTTACATATGCCAAAGACTAAAAGTAGACCCACGTCTTTCACCACACACTAAACTAAAATCATAATGGATCAACCCTGAAACAGAAACACTAAATCTGCCAAAAGAGAAAATATATAGAAATCTGGAAGACATAGGTATAGGCAGAGTTCATGAACAAAACCCAGATCACACGGTAAATAATATAAAGAATCAACAACTGGAATCTCATCTTACTAAAAAGCTTTTGCACAATAAGAGAAATCACCAACAGAGTGAAAAGACAACCTACAGAGGGGGAAAAAACTTTAGCCATTTGTCTCTCAGAAAAGGCCTTCTATCTAAAACATATAAAGAACTAAAAAAATCAGATCTCTCAAATTCAAAGACCCAATCCAAAAATGGGCATGAGATGAATACGTACTTCTTAGATGAAGAAATACAACAGTAAATAAATATATGATGTTCAACATCAATGGTAATTCAAGAAATGCAAATTAGAACATTCTGAGTTTCCATCTCCAGAAAGAATGGTTATCAAAAAGAAACCAAAAAAAAATAAATGCTGGAGTGGCTATGGGGAAAAAAGAACCCTTCCCTAGGGAGTGCAAACTGGTTCAACCACTATGGAAAATAAGTATGGACAGTCCTCAAAAAACTAAGACTAGAGGTCCCATTTGACCCAGCTATTCCCCTCTAGGTATCTTCCTGGAAGAATTAAAAACATCAAGGCCTGAGGATTTAGCTCAGTGGTATAAGCACCTGCCTCACAAGCGAAAGGTCCAGAGTTTGATCCCAGTACCACCCAAAAAAAAAAAAAGAACTAAAAACATTATACTGAGCTGGGCGTGGTGGCGCATGCCTTTAATCCCAGCACTCGGGAGGCTGAGGTAGGTGGAGCGTTGTGAGTTCGAGGCCGGCCTGAGCTACAA
>RJWM01033939.1:0-20123 GCA_004363535.1 Dasyprocta punctata
TGCCTGTAATTTGCATTTCCCCTTTTTTTATATCTTATGATGCCATGAAATCGTGTATGTTTGTTTCAAAAGACAATCAAAGCTGTTTTTCCCTTTCAAAACAAGTGAGTTGAGAATACCACTGACAATAACTAGCTGATGACACTTGTAGTTTTGTAAACTAACTTATAAAATGAGTTTTTTTTTAACACAAACCTTGAAAAGTTTACTCTTTCTTTCCTTGCACTAACTGTGATGTACTCAGTGTAAGACCTGATGGATAAGTTCCAACTTACTCCCACTATATTTATAAGAGCTTCATGGCAGCATATTTTAAGATGAACCCACACAGACTCTCTATGCAAAATAGGAATTCTTAGCATGTCTACATTTTCAGTGTATAGGGAATATGCACTCATCTCATTATGCATCATTTCATGGATTGCTCCTAATAAGCCATGGTATTTACATTAATGTTATTAGATAGTGTCATAGCATGATGGTAATGAAAATTTGCATTTTTATAAATGTAAGAGCACAATTCAATCTAGTTTTATACCTAAAAGACTTTTGTTTTTAAGATTTATTCATTTTTCTTTCAATATATACAATTACTTATTACAGATTTATCTATAGTTGGACAGTTCACTGTTGCAGTTAGGTATTCTCAATATTTTGCATTCTTATGAATTGATGTGCATATTTGACTCGTATTTGCAGGTAGAACAGCTGTCTTCCATTGATAGATTTCAGTACCTAAGAATCTACCCATAGCTAAAGGCCTCTGCAGTGTGACCCACCCCTCGCCCACATAACCATTTCTGTACTCCTTTCCCGTCCCCATCCTGACAAAACAATCTCCAGCCCGTGTCTGGGAAGAAGAGTTCGCAGTGTCATTCTGTCTTCTAGACTGTCTTGTAAAAGTGCTGCACATGCAGGAGTGTAGACTGTGATTCCATGGAGGTGTAGCATGTGGTGGGTAACATGTTGCACGTATCAGCCAGAGACATTTTTTATTGGCAACCCTATGTTTTCTCCTGTGCACAAACTCCAGATTGAGTTTATCTTACTCTTGTTGTATTTGCTGAAAAGAGCAAGTTAATAAGCTCTGTTTTTAACCTTCCTCATAATGGATTCAGTATCTCTTTTGCTCCATCTTCATCTTTCCGACAAAAGCTAGGAAAGAAGAGTTGAACAGCTCACTAATCACCACACTGCAATCTCCCAACCTTCTCAGAACTGCAGGAATCCTTGGTATCTCTTTCCTCCATCAAAGAAATACTTTTAACACCCCCCTCACTTGAAGCTGATAAGTCCATAATCAGAGAGACGTTAGTTCTGTGTTCAGTATGAAACAGCATCTATCTAGGAAATTTTACAGAAAGAATTAGGTGTACATGTTTAAAGATCTAATTCACACCATAGTGTTAAAGTTAATAAAATTATATTGCATGAAGCATCTTGGTTTAATAATTATATTTGTATTACTCAGAAAAATATAATTATGTGTGATGGTCATGTGTTCTGGCCATTTTCCTATCAACTTATATGCTAAAGAATCACGTTATGAATGTCAAACATAGATTATAAAATTTATTTTCATCAGTAAAATGAGAGGTCATTTGTAAGCCACTCTTCGGAGGTGAGGGCGATTCTGACAGCCCCCAGGGGCTCCGGGGCTGCATGGTCAGCAGGACACGGCCTGGCGGCTGCAGCCCTCTGTCTCTGATCGCTGGGGACCCCTCCCCTTGGGACTTGCTCAGAAGCGCTGCAGGAACCTGCGTCCCCACGGCCGTGTGCTGAAAAGCAAGGCGATGGCAAGAGGAAGGTCCGTGCCTACAGTTCTGGGGTTTGCCCCAGTGCCGCATCTTCAGAGCACTGAGAATGATGAGGTTTACGTGGGGGTTGAGCCCCCTTTGCGCGGTGACTGACAGAGAAGAGGAGGTGCGTTTCCAGCCATCAGGACCACACTGAACCTGCCAGAGAGGGAGAATCTGGTGAGGGGCGTTTATGGGGAGGAATAAATGGGTGATGCTGTGTGCATGGACAGGGCACAAAGGAGGAACCAAGGATGGGTTTTATTCCTGCTCTGAGCTGCTCATGGTGGTGACACTCAAAGGGTCAGGAGACTGACGTGGAGATGCACACCTGGCAGGAAGTAGGCGATGTCACCTTGAGACGGTGCCCTCAAGGCTCCTGGTCACTGGGGTGGTGGCGGCAAGCAGCAGAGGGTCACCGTGCATCAGCTCCAGGGCCCTGCTGTCCCAGGCAGGTTACAGAGACACAGGAGAGAATTCCTGGTGTCCTCATGAGAGGAGTTTAGCAAAGGGCTGGCAGGAAACACTGGGGCTGAGCCCTACTAGCAGAAATCAGTGGGGCTGAGTAGTGACTGCCGCACAGGAAAGTGACCTGAGGACGCTCAGGACGTCCACTTGCTGTTGGTCGGGCTTGTAGTCCCCAGAGGCAGGGAGTGGATGGGAAACAGCTGCAGAATGCAGGATGTGGTCAGCATCGGGGTAGGAAGAGGGGTGAGTGTGCTGTTCCCTGTGCCTGGCAGGAGTTAGGAAATGCTTGCACAGACACTGGGCTTCCAGTTCCGGTCCACTTAGGTGTCCCGTTGACTTGGTGAGCAACTTCAGAAGATAAAAGAGGCATTTCAGGGGCACTGGATTGAATGCCCTAGTGTTGCTCAGGGACGATGCACTATTCCATGACTTCATGGATGATGCTGGGTGCTCTGAGGAGCTGCAAGGGCAGAAGAGTTCATTGTGATAGTGATGGGCCGGGGAGAGTGGAAGTGTGGGCAGAGGGGTCATCACCCTGGACAGGAAGAGCACGGCTTTGCCCTCACAGGGCTGTGCATGTGGATAAGTGTGAGGAACCCTTGCTCAGCATTCTTCCTGAATTCATCCTGTCCTCCCCTCGCAGAGAGCTTCAGAAACCAATTTTACCACAATGTGTGTAGAGTGCATAATTTTAACACACTTAAATTTATTTCATTATATTTTAGTCAGTTATATGCTATCATATTCTCTAACTGTGTCTCTCTCCTAGTTATCAATAGCAGTTCAGATGTCTATCTAAAGATTACAAAAATAATACCAGTCACAAGAATCCAGTAATAATACACATAGAAATATAATGATAGTGGAAATATCTTGAGAACTTGCCAGTGCCATGTTTTATGTGTGCATGTGTGTGTGTCCATGTGTGTGGGAGTGGTGTATGTGTAAGTGTTGTGTTGTTAAATAGGTCTTTTAATTTGCAAAACATTATGAGGAATTTGATTTACATAGAAACTTATTTCAGATACAGTTTTTTATGTGTCTAATGTAATGCACAAAGAGATTTTAAATCTGCTCGTTCCAGAATACATTTTACCAAATGTCAGGTTTTATTCCTTTTCTTAAAAATTAGCAAAATATTGTATAGATTACTCTTTTCTTAATATAATTACTTGAGAAAATGGAAAACTTATTCTTAGGCAAGGTAGAGTGCTGGAGTCTAGCCGTGCTAGGTCCACAGAGTCCCTGAAGGTGGGCTAAGCGTCGGCACGTCAAGAACAGACACACAGACAGCTCAGAGACTGTGTGAATCTGTTTTGTTTATTGTTTTTATTATTATTACTGTTAGTATTACTGTCTTGTAAGCTCTAACAGAATAATTTGTACTTTTTTTGGCAAGGGTTGAAAGTTTAGATAACAAGAATGAGATCAACAGGTGTTTCTATGGTTACATGGTTTTTATGGTTACCTGATTTGTCAGCATGCATGGTCTGTCAGCATAGGCAGAATGTTTATACTTAGTTAAAGACTTTGAAGCGTGTTTTGGCTACTAATAGATTACTGATTGGTTTTAAATTAGTTGAATCAAGTTTTTATATTTATCTATGGGAAAAAATCTCAATAATTGTTTTAAAATATTAATCTTGACTTAGGGAGGTCTAATGTACTATAGGGGGTCGAATTGTTCTAAATGCTCCATTGTGATAGCCTAGCTAAAAGCCTGTAAAACACATGACAATATTCAGCCATGATTTAGCCCCCCTATTCCCATGTAATGTTCTCACAGCTGCAAGGATGTGTTATTTACCTTGTCTCTCTTAAAAGACAAAGCATAGTTGCATGTCGACCTCTCTGCATGGAGGTTCCCTGGCAGCCCCAGCCAGCTGGTTATTATTATTAACATTAAAGGCTCTCAAACTTTTATTTTGGCCTTGGCCTCATAGGTCTGAGTCAGTATCACACCACTACACCATTAATTGCAGAAAAACATTTTATTAACTATCCCTTTGTTCTTAGGGAGTCTGTACTTTGTTTACTGATTTTGTGTGTGGGAAAGAAAGAAGAGAAATTTTTCAAACTGGATCAGAGCACAAGTTAACAATATTTCCCATGAAACATTAACCCATTACCACAAAGCCAATTTTTATGCTGCTGCCTTTTCTTAGAAAATGTCCTCCTTCCATGTTTGGACTTTGTCAGCAGAACATGGGTCTATCTTTCTTTCCATGTTTGGACTTTGTCAGCAGAACATGGGTCTATTTTTTTTCCATGTTTGGACTTTGTCAGCAGAACATGGGTCTATTTTCTTTTATGCTTGGATTTTGTCAGCAAAACATGGCTAGAAAAGGACATGGCACTAGAGCATTATATATTTACTATTCCCTACTCCATACCACCTCATTTAGTCCAGGATTATATTAATTTTATACTTAGTGTTTAACATCTGCTTCTTTCAAGTAATTCCTATGCAAGTCTGAGAATTAGAAATAACAGCCAGCTAGATTTAATCTTTTGGTGATCAACTCAGGAAATATCCTGTTTGAAAATTTTTCATAGAACTTAACAATACTGATGTCAAGTGGGTTATAAATATTCACAGCCCTTACAATTTTTAAAAATAAATTGTCACTTTCCCATGGTACAAAATATACAATAGTATATCAAAATTAATATTTCATGGGTTTTTATTATGGAATACTAGTCATGATAATTTTTTGGAGAAAAATTAACAGTGTTTTTATTTCTTTTTACATGTTACAGTTGAAATTGTAAGGTTAAGAAATAACATAGAACCGAAAAATTAATGTTGAGCACATGAATGACCATTAACTTGATTGTTACTGCATTTTCAATTAAAATGTAACAGATTGCATTTTTCACTTGCACAATGAGTACCTAAGTCTAAATAAGTTGAAATTAGCAGATATTTAGTGCACTTCATAAATCTTGACTGCACACAAAACAGATGATGCTGACGTGAGAGGAGCAGCCATGGAGAGTGACAGGCACAGGAGCGTTTGTTGCTCCTTGGAGGAAACACCGTGATGCGATCGCGTTTACACCAGATAATCACTTCACACCGGGAGTGGACTCAGTGGAACATTTGCCTGGGATCCAGGCCAGAACACTTTGATTCTCTGATTGAACATGTAATTCCACAGCCATTCCATCAATTAGGTCAAGCAGTTAGTTCTTCTCTAGGTGTTAGAGAGTTGCATTCTTTGACTTAACTAACTATAAGCCCAATATTTTATTTATAGTTTCTAATTATAGTTTTCAACCTGTTACCAAATATAAAAGTAGAAAAGGATTCAATTCCATTAAAAAATAAAATAGTCAAAAATAAAACCTCTTTCTAACTATAGATTATTGGTTGTGACTGAGCCAAACTTTAACTTTCACTGTTTAGGAATAAATAATGTTTCCAAATTGCAAACATAGGCTAAGCCACATTTTGTTGTTTTATTACTTATTCATATCAGAAGTCATAGAAATAATACATTTTAGTAAAAATTGGATACGAATGAATATACAATACAGAAAATTGTCTTCTCTAGCTCATTCATTGCATTTCTGATAGAACAGACAAAGGTGGGTTTTCTGTTTCCCAGGTGCTTTCTGCTACAGCATTTCACCTACATCACTGAGCAGGACAAACGCCAGCACATGAGGACACATCAGTGCGTTCATGTATTATGCTCTGGTGCAGGTGGAACAGATTTGGGCATGAAAAGATAAAAACTGTTAAGAGCAAATACTCCAGGCTCAAAATGAGCCATAAGAATCACACATCTGGCAGTGACTTCAACCTTTTGGAGTTTTTCTCTTTCACCCAAGCCAGCCTGGTCTTCTCTCTATTCATCGTCTTTATCCTGACTGTGACAGAAAACGCCCTCCTGATCCTCCTCATCCGCAGGGACTCCCGACTCCACTCCCCCATGTACTTCCTGCTCAGCCATCTCTCCTTCATGGACATCCTGCACATTTCCAACATCGTCCCCAAAATGATCACCAACTTCCTGTCTGGCAACAGAACCATCTCCTTTGTAGGCTGTGGGTTCCAGATCTTCCTGTTCGTCACTGTGCTAGGTGGTGAGTGTCTTCTCCTGGCTGCCATGTCCTATGACCGCTACGTGGCCATCTGCCACCCCCTGCGCTATACCATGCTCATGAGTGACAGTGTCAGTGTGCTGATGGCCACGGGGTCCTGGCTGGTGGGGACCCTCAACTCCATTGTGCACAAAGCCCATGTGCTCCATTCCCCCTTCTGTGAGCCTAGAGCGATTGATCACTACTTCTGTGAGATCCCTGCCTTGCTGAAGCCATCCTGTGTGGACACATCCCACTATGAACAAGGGGTTGCATTATTTTCTTGTTGATTCTTTTTCCATCATCTCCCTCTTATGTCAAAATTCTACGCATTGTCTTGCAAACCAAATCATCAGAGGTCCAGAAAAAGTCCTTTTCCTCCTGTTCCTTCCACAGGGTTGTGGTTGCAATGTACTGTGGACCAGTTATTTTCAGATATATGACACCTTAATCCTAGCACACGCCTGGCCAGGATAAGTTCCTCGTCATATTCCACACCATCCTCACACCCACATTCAACCCTGCCATCTACAGATTCAGGAACAGAGAATATCTGAAGGCAACGAAAAGCGTGATCAAAGTCCATTTTCTGTGTAAAAATAAGAAAGAGAAAAGTTTCACTTTTGTATTCGCTTTATATTCATATCTAATTCCTACAGGACATACATTCTTAACTTTCCTGGAAAGAAAATGACAGTACTGTCAATCCAATTTGTGAAATAAAGCACATATTCAAGAATACTGACTTACAATATTGAAATCACAAAGCATATTAGGTTTTGAATGCATAAGTCTTCAAATACATACCCTAGAATAATAGGACTTACAATCACCCAGTCTTAGATGCAGTAATAGACAAAAAAAGAGGTTTGAATCTTCTTCTACTGATAGTGGAAGAATTTAAAAGAAATATAATAAAACAGAAACCATGTACATATTATTGAAGAACATATATATATATGTATATATATATATATATAGAGAGAGAGAGAGAGAGAGAGAGATAGATATTTACCATCATTGAAGTGAAACAGTACTTTTTATTACAAATTTTATATCCAGCTGTTTAAATCCAAAAGTTCAAATCCAGAATACATCACTTTTTTAAGTATTGATGTTTTTTGATTGATGAAAGAAGCATGAATACACACAAAGTATCTAATTTTTAGTGCAAATATTAAACATATGGGTTACACACTGAGTTAAAAATAATAGAAGACCTTACATCAGTATAGAGAAAATTCAACTTCATATTTTCCATTGGAGGGAACCTGTATTAACCCTAAGGGGCAACTTCATTAAGAACTCTAGGGTAGGAGGAATAATTTGATTTGGGAGGATAAAAGATGGGACAAATAATGAAAGCCACTAATAAAATGTTACTGGTACGCACAGAACACGTCCTGCAGCCTAATCCTCCTCTGCTCCTCCCAGTTACTTCTAAGCACAGTCAAACCCCAAGTAGACGCTGTCCCCGTGAGAGGACGACCTGAGCTATGGGCGCATCACTGTCCTTGTGTTACTGCGCCCCTTCTGCTGACAGAATGTGGGGGTTCCGTTGTAGTCAGTCTCTGCGCCAGCATCTAAGGACCCATCTGCTCACTCACAGACACGGGGAGCCCCGCCACTGCCTCCAGCCAAGCTGAGCGCTGTGAGGAAGGAGGCTCGTGTGGGGAGCCGGTCCTGATGGCTGCGTCCTCGCGGAGAGCCTGTGGGAGGAGGAGGGCGGGAGGAGAGGGTGAGAGGAGCCTGGGATTTCCCGACAGTGCGGTGAGGAGACCGCGGAAGTCCAAGTGCACGTGATCTCTTCTCCACAGTCAGATCGACAGTTTAGAAAATGTCACATGGTTCTGGATGATTTCCATGCTAAAGCCAGGGAACTCTGAAATAGTTGTGTCACTGTGGCTGATCAATAGCTTGCTTTAGCCATGGCCAATGAGCATGTCAGGCTGATCTCCTGTCTCACCCTCCAACCTAAGCCGTCACGTGAGATTTACTTTGTAACTTTTTGAGTTGGACTTTTATTATATTGTAAAAATTATAATAATAAGTTAAAATGTAATAAGTGGGTATTTTCCTTACGTATTAACTGCTGCTGGGGTGCGGAGGGGGAGGTGCGGACCGCGGGGCGCTCGCAGGCGGGCGTCCACGCTGCTCACACAGGCTGGGCACAGCTCGGGGTCGTACTCACCCCACCTGCAGGAGAGGGGACCAGAAAGCCGAGTCCGCGGGCTCAAATGCGGCTCCCTGCTGAGTGGGAGGAGCAGGACTACACCGGGCTCTGCGTCAGGATTACGGAACAGGAGAAGAAATCCACGCTCGACCTGAGCTGAACCCCCAGCGCGCAGCTCAGTGATTTCCTCCCACGCGTCCCTCTGAACGCCTGGCCGCCTGCTCATTCCCCGCTCCCCAGCTGCGCCGATTATTCACTGTGGGGTTCAGGGCTGTGCTGCACTTAGGAGGAAGCAGCAACACGCATGCGCAAATTCTCACCGTGCATTCCAAATCTCTTCACATCCTGAAAAGGTTATCTTTCTTGTGTCTGTATCATTCTATTTATTTATTTAGGTACCAGGGATCGAACTCACGACCTCGCACTTGCCCGGCAGGTGCTTGTGCCACTGAACTAAATCCCCAGTCTTTCTGTATCATTCTAAACAATTGAAAATAAAAACCGTTTATGCATTTGAAGAAACCGTCATAATAGGTCTTAAAACCACATAGGATATTGCATTATTTTCTCTTTTCCTGGAATCTGTTC
Organism: Dasyprocta punctata; assembly: GCA_004363535.1. Lineage (NCBI taxonomy): Eukaryota > Metazoa > Chordata > Mammalia > Rodentia > Dasyproctidae > Dasyprocta > Dasyprocta punctata. The sequence goes on from RJWM01033939.1 coordinate 9,115, forward strand.
TAGCACACTTGAAGAAAAGAGACATCTCATGAAAGGCTCAATTCCAGGAAGGTGGAAATCTATGCTTGTTTATCATACGGAGGACAAGTTCCTGAGCCACCAAGTAAATTCACATAACTGTCCGAAATTTGAATTGTTTCTTATCAGTGGACATGCAAGTAGACTTATGTCCAGATCTGAAGAACCAAGATGCACTTTCTGGGGACCTGTGTGTTCCAGGGAAGGCTGACGTGGCTTCAGGTTTTTAAGTTTCTGTCTGAGAAGAGAGTAAGAATAGTTCTTTGGCGAAGGATCACTTTATTAAGATACAAACACAGGAGCTCATCTGAGTGTTGCAAAATGTGGCAGAGAATTTTCTTAGGTTTTTGTTCTGCTTGATTTTAAGATACATTTTCTTTTGAACCTGTATCTTTTATTTCATTATAAAATTTCTAGTGAAAGAAACTTACATATTTCTTTGTGAATGTTAAATTTTATAAAAATTGTCTACTGTCAAACAGGCAGTAGCATCCCAAGGTGTCATGAAAATGTATTAAAATATGCATCTATAATTTAGACGCTTCCACTGATTTGCATATGTGCACTTTTACAATAAGGTTTCTTCTTGATGACAACAGATTCTTTAACTGAATAAAATATTAGTTGGAATGAAGACATTAGAGCAATATGTAAATTGACAGATTTATTATATTTTGTTCATATGTGTTTGATATCTTCAGAAGAATGTGTGAGACAAAGAATGGAAACCTTTTCAAAAATTCACTCTTTATTGAAGAGCTCTAATAGTTGAATACATCAGTCTTCACAAAGGAATGGATTAAAACAGCTTCTCACTTTATATATACCACAGCATTGTGGGCACTCTTAGGAAAAACTAAACAAATGCCAGGTGGAAAATTACACTCAGACTCCCACAGACTTCATCCTACTGGGCCTGTTCCCCGCATCAAGGGTTGGCCTTCTCCTCTTCGTTCTTATCATCCCCATCTTCCTAATGGCCCTGGCTGGCAACCTGTCCATGGTCCTGCTCATCCTCCTGGACGCCCACCTCCACACACCCATGTACATCCTGCTCAGTCAGCTCTCCTTCATGGAACTCATGTACATCTGCACCACTATCCCCAGGATGGCTTCCGGTTTTCCCTTAGGAAAAAATCCATGTCCTTCACTGGGTGTGGGATCCAGAGTTTCTTTTTCTTGACTTTAGGAGGTGCATAAGCAATCATACTGATGTCAATGGCTTATAACCATTGTATGGCTATTTGCTTCCTCTGCACTACCCCATCCGCATAAAAAGAAGAGTGTCTGTGTTGATGATCCTGGGATCTTGGGCAATGGGTGCTGTCAATGCCTGTGCTCGCACAGTATACGCCCTGCATATCCTTAACTGCAGGTCCAGAGCCATCAATCATTTCTTCTGTGATGTCCCAGCCATACTGAATCTGGCCTGCATGGACACTGGTGTGTATGAGTACATTGTGTTCTTCAGCAGCATCATTTTTCTTTTGGTCCCTTTCATTGTCATTGTGTTTTCTTATGGGAAAGTGTTTCTCGCTGTCTACCACATGCGCTCACAGGAAGGCAGGAAGAAGGCCTATTCCACCTGCAGCAGTCACCTCACCATGGTGACATTTTACTATGCTCCCTTTGTTTACACTTATCTCCGCCCAAAGTTGCTCCAAGCTCCAGCAGAGGACAAGGTCCTGGCTGTCTTCTACACCATCTTCACTCCGATGCTGAACCCTGTGATCTACAGTCTGAGGAACAAGGAGGTGACAGGGGCCCTGGGGAGGGTGAGTGGAAAGTTCTGTTCTGTGAAACGTAGGTAAATTTCTGCCTCATTATGTTCAGTAGAGGAGACCCACTAGGCAAATGTTTAATTCTGAGGCCTTAGGAACTAGAATTAATGTTTAAGATGTAAAATTTGAAGATGGGGCTGGGGATATAGCTCAGCAGCACAGTGCCTGTCTGAAAAGTCCGAGGTCCTGAGTTTGAATCCTGGTACAAAAAAATAAAAGTAAAAATTTGAAGGTATGAAAATAATTATGTACTCCAGTGTGTAGATTTCATTTTTCTTTGTTTCATCTTTTCAATGAAAATAATGTGCTTGCATTTATTTGTCAATTTGATAGTTACTTTTATTATGATTGTAGAAACTAAAATGACAAATGCAGAATACTTTTCAGTCCTTTAGAATGCACTGTGTGACCAAAATCTTTGATCAAACTTTAAACTTTAAATATCATAATAAAAAGTCATATTACCATGAATCCCCCTCGAAATGCACTCAGGTGAATATGCTCATCCCACTGTCCTTGCTGCTTTTCTTACATCTTCATTAGATGACTTGCTGACCGTTCCAAATGTATGTGATGGAATAAATCATATCATTCATTTTTCTCATGATTGCTAGGAATGTACCAGGGGTGTTTTCCTGAATCCACATCTTCAGCTACACGGCTTACTACGAGTCCTTTGATTCATCCCGGACTCGCGCTCACTGAGTGACAGCACAGAGGACTGAGACAGCTGAGCTCTGCTATCACTTCCAACACCAGAGTCCGCTGACCTGCAGGCTCCGTGAGCTCAGATACTGCCACCCTAAATAGTATTTCCCCTCATCACGTTACCTTATCCCCCTAAAGCACAGGGAATTTTGAGCATCACGGGATTGAAATGGAGTGGAACACATGAAAAAATGTATTGCCTAACAAATTTTGAAGCTTCAGAGAAATATGTTAGCATATGTTTGCCCATTCAGAAAGCACAGCAATCCACCCATAACTTATTTTATCTATGAAAATACGTTTTTTATTTATTTCACATGTCCTGCACATTGTTTCTGAGAGGAGGTATCACAGTTTTGCCTGGGGTAACCTTTAATTCTTGTGCACAAGCAGTCCTCCTGCCTCAGCCTCCTGAGTGTCTAGCCCATAGACCTGTACCACTGCAGGAAATGAGTGCTGGGCACCTGAGTCTTGCTCTTAGGAGCATGGGATGGGGTTTATTTTCCAAGTGAATGAATAGGGCTGTTCATCTAAAGAGTTATGTGGTGTAGTAAATAATCCCTCTGGGCTAAACCAAGGAAATATTCAGAGAAAATTGAGAGAAAGAGCTGTATTTTGGTTTTGTTTCCTGACGTCTTTTCATTTGTGGCCTATCTGTGGTCGCAGTGTGGAAGGTGAAGACTGGGCCTTCCTTTCTGGCACAGTACTCTTAGGAGGGCAATGCCTCCCCTTGGCCTCCCGGAATAGGTGGGGGCTTCAGGGGACACCCTGGTCCTCCCGCATCCTGGACCCCTCACCTCGTGTCACCCACAAAAGATCCTGGGCTCCCTGGAGATACTGCTCTCCTGGTCAGTCCTCAGCTTCCGGGTTCACACTCAGCGCTGTCTCCTCCTCCAGTCCCTGACTGCACACCTGTCCCAGGGGAGCTGGAGCCTCCACCTGGAAAGCTCCAGGCTGTGGAATCCTCCTCAGGCCCATCCTTCCATGTCCAGCGAGGTTGCTCACCTCCTCCCTCCTCACAGTTCAGTCCCCTCAGGGCCTGGAGAGCCAGACAGGGCCAGGCTTTCATGTTCAGGGCGTTTTGCTGATTATAATAAAGACGCGCTTCAGCTTTTCATAGATAGGGATATTCAAATTTGCAAATATTAAAAATTCAAATATTTTAAATCCTTACACAAGAAATGGTACAATGTTGTTATTTCTGAAGAGATTACATAGTTATTTTATTTCTTAGAAATGAGAGATTGGTGAACGTGATTATGCTTGTATTTGTAACAAAAATTATTTAGTGACTATTTTGTGAATAAATTCTGACAATATCCATAAAAACATTCCTTCCAATATTTTAAGAATTTAAATTATTTCATAATTCGATAGACTTTTCCAGAGGAAACCACTGGAAGCTTTAGAATAGCATTTATGTGATACCAATATAGGAATCATTTAGGAACTTCAAATGATACAGTAACTACCATCCTGCTAAATGTCTGATATGCTGAGTTCATGTTCCACAAAATCAAAGAACGATTTGTAAGGGGAAACTGAGGTTAATAGTAGGAAATATTATTGAGGATGAGAGAGACAGCTCCTGAGACAGAGAGAGGAGGCTTCCCAACTGGGTTCCCAGGATCCCACTTCTCGGGGGTAGTTTCATGGAACGTCACCACTTGTGTACCATGTGGGTTGCAGCTATGATCAACCAATATGATTATAACTGTCGCAGGTTAGGTAGTACTGATCCAGTGGGGAAGGAAGACATGTAGACAGGGTGCATGGAAAGAGCAAAGAACTTTTCTTCCAAACAAACTGGGAAATAAATAGTACAAGCTGCCCGCCATAACCGTGCACGCACTGAATCCCAACATGAACACAAAAGATGTCCCGGCATCTCAGAGGCAGGACGTTACGGGGTGCTCGGAGGGACCCTGTCTGCTCTTACCACGGCGTCGGCCCTGGCAGCCTTGAGAGCATCTCAGTGCCCGTCAGGACTCTGCCCTCACCTTGGCCTCAGGCCAGGCCATGTCCTCAGTGACTGGCCCTCTCCTGTCCGGGTCTCAGTGGACATTCCCCAGCGCCACAGCCCATCCTGAGACTCAGTCCGTAGCTACAGAAGGACAGGACTCGTGGTGTTGCTCAGTCTGCTTGGAGGACTCTGAAATGCCAAGTGCAGGAAGGAGAGGTGAGGATTCACATTTGTCAGGACAGTGCTCAAAATTTTACTCAGATAAATGATGGTGCTCACCTGTGCCTGTGGACTAACTGCAATGTTGATTGGATTATGGAATCCTGAAGAGGTGATCAGGTCCTGGGAGTGATGGAGAGAGAGAGTGGATTAACACACTGAGCACACAGCTGAAATTGCTGTCAGCAAAGAGCTGGGCTTGGAGGTGGACACTGATAGCTTACGACTCTTGGTGATGCTCTTTCTGAGCCATGAAGTTTTGTCTACTACTGAGTGAGTAGCTTTAGTTCTCCTGAGATTCTGCCCTTGAAGCCAGCCACCTACTAAATGTAACCCGGAGCCAAATTAAACATTTCTTCTTGATACTTTGCTTGTCTGGTATTTTGATTAGCTGAAAGGTGATCAATGTAGCCAGTAACCCAGGAAGTGAGTGTTTCAAGGTGGGGAGGAATTGTGGTACTAATCTGAATTCCATTTGTATTTTGTCACATGGAATGGAAATTCTGTTATGTGCTTAAGAGAACTCAGTTTCACAGAGATTGGAAGTTGAATTTGAGGACAAGTCACTATGCTTTTCATACTGCTGTGCAGCAGAACTCATAGGTTATGAGGTGCAGACAACAGAGACTGAAGCTGTAGTCAGTTGTGTGTGTGTTCTCTGCAGGGGACGGCAGAGGGTGTCAGTGGGTGTGATGAGAGCACATTGCACTGTGTGTGCTGTCAACGGACTCGGGTGACAGGTGGAGGATAAAGTCAGCACTTAGTGTCCAGATCCACAGTGAGGAGGACAGAGAGCCATGGCTTCATCTTACTAGGATTTTGTTTTGTTTTGTTTTGTTTTGCTGATGACTGTTTTTTTTTTTTCTATGAGGGATTGGAGATTACCTTACTGTCTGCTGTTTTCTGTTTTACCTTTCATGAATCCATTATATTTTACTCACATACCAGGAAATTATAATTCTTTCAATATAAAAATATGTAATGGACCTTATGGTAAGAGAAAAATGGTACTGTTTAAAATTACCAAATTGTGAAGTAATAACTTAGTTTTTAACATTAAAAAGTCCTTTGGCAGGCTTGCTGGCCACCATATGCATATCAGCTGTGTTACAGTTTTCCAGAACTTTCACTCAAATCCAATTTGTGACAATTTCTAGGGCTTCTATTTTAAATATTTAACTTGCTCATTGTCTTAATTCCTATGCAGAACACATATGTTCAGAAAAACATCTTAATAATATCTAATTTAGGAACCAACTAAAGTGTTCTGAGAGTCAAAGCGACATGGCCTACAGAACCACTCTGAAATCTACATCCCTGTGCGATCATAGTTGGCAGCAAGTCTGTTAGCGTAGATGATAACTTTTTGACAGAGTTGACAGCGTTAGTGATGGAGACTAAATCCACAGGTGCTCTTCAGTGCTGTCTTAGAACAAGTCAGGTCCTGAATGCACACCGTGTTCTCTCGCAGGCAGCCTGCAGTCACTCACGTTTGCTTCTCTGCACACTCAGGGTGACCTTAGAAACTGGAGTTTACCATCCAATGTTCAAAGCCTAGATTTAGATGAAGATTTAAACTGAGATTTCTGCTGTGCATGTAGACATCAAAGGAGACTAAGTCATTCTCACTGCAGAATAAAATAGAAAGTACATCCTAATAAAATTGATTTCTGTGTATGAAAGAAAATGTCTCCGCAGCTATTTCCCTATTTGTTCATTAAATGCTAATGCATCTCTGTGGAACTTCCTGGAGGTATATAACTTAGAGATGTCCAAATACACACACAAAAAATAAAATCACTGGGTTTTGCAGTCTTCTTTATATCTTACAAACTGGATCTTTATCCTATCCTAAACAATTGATAGCAAAATGCTTCAAAATGATAAGTTAAGATCAGATATTATTAGCGAGTAAAATGATGAAGAACACTGTGGTTTCTTCTTGCCGTCTTTAGTGGAATCCGTCAGGAAACACTGCAGAGTAGGGGAATCGCATTGGCTTTATGCAGACACTGTGAGAATGAACCTCCCCCTTACTCTGCTATGACTTCTGAGATTTTCCAGCTGTCATTTTACAATTGCTGAATTCCATTTAACTGAGGACAATACAGAATATGTCTTACAGTAGATAGGTAGACTCGGGAATGATCAGATTTATGCAAGGAGCCTTGACTGGCTTTCCAGAATCAGTAACTTCACGGCCTTCCAATAAAACGGACCCAGCCTCAGGTTGACCTGTAAGCCACCTTAGGGGACATCGGGAGCAGGGGATATTTTAGGTGTCATGAGAAGAGAGAAGCGATGCTGCTATCTGCAGAACAGTGTAGATAGTGATGTAGACATGAGAAATAAGCCTTTATTACTGTCATTTTCTTTTAATCTTTGACAGTTTAGTTTATTAAAAGGGTTTAAAAACTTCAGTCTGACATTTCTTTGAAAATATTCTGCAAAATGACAGGAAACCTTTTTGGTACGTGCAAAGTCCTCCTCCCCCTGCATAAATGATCAGAACAAATGTGATAATCGCAGCATTGCTGTAGAGATGTCTTTGAGAATCACCTAATCAAAAGGATCTGAATGCCAGGAGTACAGTTCAGCAGCACAGTGCCTGTTTAGCAAAAGCAAGTGCCTGAGTTCGATTTCTGCTACCAAATGGAGCAGAGCCCGGGGGTCTGCGCTGCAGTGAAAACTGCATGGTGCAGACTCCGGGGGCTGCTGCTCCTTGATTTCCAGGTCTTTCACTTGGTCCCTCTGTGGTCACCAATGACTCAAATGTAAATGTCTGTGCTTATTTTATTCCTGCTACAACCAAAATCTGGTACTGGGAAAATCCACATCTTTTGTTAATGTAGGAATCATAAAAGAGGAATTTTTTGGTATCTTATTTTCTAACCTAAATAAAAGTGTAATAATAAGTGGTCTATGCAATGAAATGATGCATGATGACTACAAATGAGGCTGACACAGAATTTAGTTTTGAATTTTTTTTTTTTTTACTTTATGGCAAAAGGGTAAAATATATTCGTGACAAGGTGACAGAACATATTAGTTAATACATTCCATATTATTTTCTTTAAATTGCTTATTCAGAGTACAAGGTATGGGCATAAAAATTCTCCAGTCCTTATTAGAGCAAACCTGTCTTTTCATAAACCAAGACACTTAATAAAGGGACAGCATTTGGAGAATTTTTTCATGATGCTGACTGATTTACACTGGAGATGACGAGGCTGTTTCTCTGCTGTCAAATATCTTAGTATGGACAGGTTCCCATTGGGGTTAACAAATAAGTTTTCGTTTACGCTCTCTAGAAATCTGATGGCACAGGGCCATCGTGTTGAGGTGGCTATGATTTCCTGTGCTTGTTCATGGTTCTTCACTGAAGTCAGAGACCTCCTCTCCTTGTCCTGCTCCACTGGTGTCAGCAGTTAGACTGAGCAGGAAGACAGCCTGGGTGTGGAGTCACGGTGGGAGTTTAGAAACTCTGTGTTCATATCCAAAACAACTCTCAGGATTCTGAAGGGTAATAAAGTCTATTTTAGAAATCTCACGGTAGGTGAGAAGTGACAGTGCCACTCTCTAGCACTTTTTGTTTGACATGGTTTGCGTAGATCATGAGTTTGTGAGACTTGGCAAAGCGTCTTAACAACATACATCAGTCAAATAAATTTTTACAAATTTACATGATGCTACTAATTTTTATCATTAAATTTTGTGGGCTGGACAATTGCTTTGTGTCATAAAATTGTGCTTTTGGATTCAAAAACTAAACAGAAATAAATATATTATATGTTAAAAAAGCATTTTCCTTTGGTCATGTTTATATTTGTGGAAGCAGCAAGTGGAGAACCAGTAAAACAAGGTGATAAAAGACACAAAACAAAATGCCAAAGTGAGTAATTTTTAAACAGTAAAGCAATTATCTTGTGCAGAAAAATTCTCACAACATAATTACTTTACTAAAAAGTACTTTATAATTTACCTCTGGTAGAACATTTGATTTAAATATTTTTGTCTTTTTTCATTTGTATTTTTTATTATTGCAGTGCAAACCATGTTTATGTCAGGATAATTACACAAATAAATCTGAAAATAACTGGACCACCACATATTTATAAAATATTGGCATGCATTTGTATATATTCATATAATATTTGTGACATATATATATGTTGTGTATACATGTATACATAGTTACCATGTGTTCTTGAAGTTATATTTGCATAAATTCTTTATATACATAATTGTGTATTCGTGTATACACCTTGCTAGGTTGTGTACTAGGTCTGTTAACTTACAATCTTTGCATCTCAGTTTTCTCAGCTATAAAATATCTTTTTGAATCATCCTGAATAGACTATGATCAGGATTAAATTCTACAGCATCCTGGAGCAACCCTGACACATTCCTGTGAGGACAGTCAGTAAAGCCCATGCCTCATCCTTCCTCTCAGGAAGTCCTGACCCTAAGTCTGCTGCAGGACTCCAACCCAGAGTCTTCCTCTGTGCACTTTCCTCCCTATAAATGTTGGTATTCTTCCTATCTGCACTACACAGTTTGAGAGGAATGCAAGATAATCTATGTAAGTGGACACATATGCAGTGAGCTTCATGCAGATTACTTGTATTTATTTCACTGAGCAGGAGAATGAAAGGGTCCACATGAATAGATTTGTTTTCGTGAGAAAATGTTCCTTTGCACCACTGAATCATGTACTTGATGCCTGAGGCTGCTCCCGTGTCAGGAACGGTGTTCCAGTATCACACACAGAACGCTATGGTGCTGTGCTGGAATACTTGTCCATGGGACCACGAATCATCACGGAGATGCTGATTGAAGCTCGTGAGGAATGATGTCTAACATCAGATCTGAGGTTGTATTTGCTTTTCTGTTTCATGCTCTTTTTCCAACTAGGTAAGTAAAGGTAACTGGCTTGTCATGGACAGCGTGTCATTGACAGAACTATTCAAAGAACATGTGACAGAAATTGCTGTAGTGTGTAGTGCATTAGCAATTTATAATATTATATTTTCTACATTAAAATTGAATTACTTACATAAGTTAAACAGTTATTCAATTTTTTGATGTGTCTATTATCCATTTTGATGTCTTCTTTAGAGATTTTCAGAACACAAGAAAATTTCCTATATTTAGAAATGATTTGAAAGAGAAAGAATGATGGTAACAGTAAAAATAAAATGCATGCATTAAGATGACTTTTATAAGAGGTGCTTGGCAGTGAGAATACATTCTAGATTTCTGAAGAAAAGACCCCTACAATGAAGCCTCACACCTAGGAAGTTAGAGATGAGATTTTGGGGCAAAACTATCAAAAAAGTGCATATATTTCATTAAAATGAGTGCAAACCTGGTGAAATACAGTGGTGACTCAGTTCAAGAATTTAATTTGTTCTATGATTTTGGAAAAAACTTTCACATGCATGTTGGCACAGGAAAGATGGGAATGGTTTCATTTGTGACTCAATGCAGAGTTTGCACACAAAAGTAAAATTTTTGCAACATTTTTGATTGCCATCGAAATTGTTTGCAAACAATATTGTTTGTGAACAAAGGTACTACTCTCCTTTAATAAAGTATGAAAAAAATAATGCTCAAGAAAAAATCTCATGCATCAGTGTATTACTATTAGGTGTAAAATGTGTTTTCACTTGGATTTTCTACCATAAATTGTAAACATAAGTTGGAATTGATGACTTGTATGTTTATATGTGGCTTAAAACATTTATAAGGTTTGAAAGTGTAACAGATATACTAGTGTCCAGTAAATTTTTAGATTTGTTCTAAAACATTTAGGTCATAAATTGTTTCATGAAATTTCGGAGTCTTAGTATGAAAATAGATTAGCCTTTCTCAAAATTGCTTCTTCATTTAAAAAGTGTACAGTTCTGGAATAAACCACTGAGTTATTATACCAGGGAAATTTTCAGATTTGCTAGTGATCTATGTCTGTTTGTTATTGTGTCTGTCTTTAGATACAACATGTGAATGCACCATGGAAAATTACACTCAGACCTCTACTGATTTCATCCTACTGGGACTGTTTCCTCCATCAAGGATTGGTCTTATTCTCTTCATTCTCAGTATCCTCATCTTCCTAACGGCCCTGACTGGCAACCTATCCATGGTCCTGCTCATCCTCTTGGACGCCCACCTCCACAAACCCATGTATGTCCTGCTCAGTCAGCTCTCCCTCATGGACCTCATGTACATCTGCACTACTGTCCCCAAGATGGCTTCTGGCTTTCTGTTTGGAAACAAGTCCATCTCCTTCACTGGTTGTGGGATTCAGAGTTTTTCCT
>RJWM01033940.1:0-19790 GCA_004363535.1 Dasyprocta punctata
CCACTGAGCCAAACTCCCAGCCCTAGTTTTTTGAGGCAGGGTCACACTATGTAGCTCAGGCCAGCCTTGCGCTTGCGTTGTAGCCCAAGCGGGCCTCGAACTCACAAAGCTCCTCCTACCTCAGCCTCCCGAGTGCCACCTCATCTTTGATAAAGGGCCCAAACATGTATACTGGAAGAAAGATAGCCTCTTTAATAAGTGGTGCTGGAAAAACTGCTTTCCATATGCCGTAACCTAAAATTAGATTCGTGTCTATCACCATGCACTAAACTAAAGTCAAAATGGATTAAAGATCTGAATATTAAAACAGAGACACTGAATCTGCTGGAAGACAAAGTAGGTGAAAATCTTGATGACATAAGAGTAGGCAGAGAGTTCATGAACAAAAATCAAACTGTAAGGGAAATACTTCCCAGAAATAACAACTGGAATCTCATCTTACGAAAAAGTTTTTGCGTGTCAAAGGAAATCTCCAACAGAGTGAAAAGAAAACCCACAAGTTGGGGAAATATCTTAGCCAACTGTCCCTCAGACAAAGGACTTCTATCTAAAACATACAAAGAATTTTTTAAAAATCAGGCCCCCAAAATTCAAGAACCCAATCCAAAAATGGGCATCTGAAATGAATACACACTTCTCAGAGGAAGAAATACAAATGGCAAATAAATACATGAAAAAATGTTCAACATCAGTGGTCATTTGGGAAATGCAAACTAAAACAACACTGAGATTCCATCTCACTCCAGAAAGAATAGCTATGATCAAGAAATCAACCAATAACAAATGCTGGAGGGACTGTGGGGAAAAAGGAGCTCTTCTCCACTGTTGGTGGCAGTGTAGACTAGTGCAACCACTGTGGAAATCAGTGGGAAGATTCCTCAAGAAGCTAGGATTAGAGATTCAATTTTAGCCAGCTATCCCACTTCTGGGCATTTTCCCAGAAGAATTGAAAACATCATACCACAGTGATATTTGTGCACCTATGTTTTTAGCAACCCAATTTGTAATAGCCAAATCTTGGAAACATCCCAAGTGCCCATCGATCAAGGAATGGATAAAAAAGATGTGGTATTTTTATACAATGGAGTACTACTCAGCTATCAAGAAAGATTGCATCTGAATCTTTTATAAGAAAATGGACACAACTTGAGACCATACTCATAAGTGAAATAAATCAAACTCATATGTGTAAATACCATATTGTCTCTTTAGTATAAGAAACTGAAAAAGCATATATGATCCAAAATCTACAATAAATACTGTGTAAGGGTAAGAAACTGCTCAAAGAGCAAAAGTAATTGGGATAGAGGAAAGGAGGAAAAAAGGAAGGGAAAAGGAAAAAGACATAAATTTGTATATTATATATACAAATATATAAGATAGCTAAAATGACTACTACTAAATGTATTAGTTACTGGAAAAGAACAGTTAATACTCATACGATTGGATCAATTTTACATGTCTATATGTGTTAATCTAAACAACCCTTTTGAAGGCAACAATATGCAATATTACAACTATTGTCAAATTCCTATCATCTTGTTTTGTAAACCTATAATGTTACTGTATTGAATTTGTTGTCATTTGTCTGTTTTGTTTTTTGCTTTTCTTTTCTGTGTCTTTTTTCTATTAAATAAGAAAACTTTATTTAAAAAAAAATTTCTGACTGGTTGTTAACCATAGTTATTAAATTATAATATAAAATCTTAAATAAGACATATTAAAAACAAAGAAGAAAATACTCAAAATTCATCACTGCCAATTATTTCACTGTTCAGTGTATTTACTCTTGTATCTGATAGCATATACATTATATAATGGTCTATATGAAAGAACATGCTCATCTCTTTCCAAGTCATAAAGTAGCATCATGCTAGTTCCTTGATATCAGCCATGGTGGGGGATTTTCATTATGGAAATTGACAAATGCTACAAATCAGAATTTTCTTTTCTTTTTTAGAGCCAATTGTAAATCATTCACAATACGGCACTCAGTGGGCCTTTTGGGTATAGTCCAGTAATAATAACCAAACTTGCAAAAGTAGCTAGAGAAGTAAGATATGTTTTAAAGAAATTCTTCACACTCAAGATATCTGAATCCAGCTACTTGCAGCTCTGTAGAATGTTACATTCTTTCACTCCTTCACAGCTTTTCCATGGATCTAAATGCTAAGTTAATAAGTGATTAAATCAGTTTTCCTCTTCTGAGCAACCATATTATTCTGTGTTTGTTTCATTAAATTAATCATATTGTAAGTGTTTATCTTTCCCACAAAAGATAGCACATTCCTTGAGAAAGGAACTTTGTCTCTTAAAATTGGTGTTCCAAAGGGCTGTTCATGTGGAGTATAAAAAACTTTCTGTTGTGTGAATAAAACATTTGAATCATTAACTTTTACTCAGTTACTGGGTCTCAGTAGTTTACATTCTTAAATACTATTGCCCATTCTTACTAGTATTTGTTTATGCAGGTTATATCTGTAGATGTTTGCTATCTTCAAAATTAAAACAAAAAATGTACAACACAAGAGTCCACAAGCACACTTCAATTTGCCATCAGAGCAATGATATAACCACGTTGTGAGGCCTTTGAAAAAATTCAGTGAATGAGAGAATGAGAACAGAAAAAATAAACTTTAGTACTATTATGAAAACAGTTTTGACTCTACAGGTCTTTGAAAAGATCTCAGAAGTTCATTTAAGAGTCTCACTGACCCTATGAAGGTTCACAGGGCCTCGTAACCATACACTATTATAATTCTTCATTGGAATGGGTTGACTCAAAAAAAAATTATTTGGACCTGTTTTAAGTGCAGTGGACTTGACAGGAGGCAATGACAATTTCGGGTTGATCGTACCAAGTATGTCCCAGTGAGATCTTTCAGAAAGGTGAAATGACTACCATTTTATATGAGTCATTGCTTTGCAGATTTAAAAATGTTATTTTGTAAAGTGAAAACATGTTACTAGGACATTAATCAAACAATGTATTTTTGATAGGACTCCTCTAGACTAAGATTTTTTTAAGACAAGCAATTGGCATTCAGAGCAACTGATATCGGGAATGTGTTTCATGAGCCTTTACCTAACTTTTCCATAATGTTAGTAGCAACATTAATTTTAAAAACCTTCAGATACATAGAAAAACATCTCAAACAATCTAGACGCTCTCCCCAGCTCAGAGCTCATGGGGAAGGGAACTTGATTCCCCCAGAAGCAAAGGGCTCCCAAAGTTGTCCTACCTCAATGCCTGGGTAAGAGACATGCAGGGTAGGCAGCTATAGACAAGGAGCAGACTACAAAGAGATCCTCTGAGAAGTTTAGCTCAGGCCAGGAAGGACATGGGCCAGCCTCCTTCAGCTAGAAGCCAGGACCAGCCTTGAAAGAGCAGGTGTTAAATATCAGAGCTCTTTCCTGCTGCTGACTTCAACACAGAGCTAAAGCCTGACTGCTTTCTGTATCCACCAACAAGAGCAAGGACACAACTTCACATGGACATTGCCACAGCCTAGGGTAAACAGGGGGCCCTGTGGAATGACGGGCACCTCACAAACCATAGGCCATAAGCCTAGGTGGATACAACTATGTCCTGCTGACTCTAAAACCAACAATCCTTGAATGAAACCACTCATTCAAAAATACAGAAAAAAAATTTTTTTCTCGTTTTGGACTCACTTTCTGTTTTATTTTTCTTTCTATGTTCTTCTTCACTGGTTTATTGGGTTTTGGAGGATTTTACTTTGTCTGTTTCCTTTCCTTTTCTTTCTTCTTTTGTTTTTGTCTTCTTTTGTTTTGATTTGATTTTTTCGAGATAGGGTCTCACTAGATAGTTCCAGCTGGCCTTGAACTCACTGTGTAGCCCAGGTTGACCTCAAGTTCACTATGTAGCCCAGGCTGGCCTCAAATTCATGGCAATCTCCTGCCCCAGTCTCCCAAGTGCTGAGATTATAAGCGTGAACAACCATGGTTGGCTCTTTCCTCTTTTTCTCACTACCTTTTTTTCTCCTTTGTTTTTTCCCTTTAATTTTCTCTATCTTTATTCTCCATATTATTTATTTTTTCTCATGTTTTTCTTTTATCTTCTATTTTTCAGTGGTTTTTTCCTGTTACATTTATCTAATTGTACAAATATCCTTATAGTCCTTAATAGGAGCCTTTGTCTCACTTTTCTCTCCTTCTTCTCACTTCCTGTTATTTAATTTTTCAAGTTCTTCCACTTAAATTCTCCCATTCCCAAGTCCCTATATCTTTAATAGTATAACCATTAAGCTTTATTAATCTTTAGATAGTCAACTCTGTGCCACTAGTATTGAATTCTTTTCAATCATTAGTAGAGGTATAGCTATTGCACTTAGTAGATATTTGCTACATGTCAATATTTGTTTTGTTTTAGTGTTCATACTATAATTATAGATTTCTTTTCTGAGGTTAAGGGTGTTAATTATTGGTTCTTACAGTATGTCAATATCCAATTTGCCTTAAATGATATTACTATTGCTGATTTACTTGATTATTGCCAGGGTTACATGGTCGTTTCTGTTGATAGGTTTTCTCCATATTTCTATACCCAGATTCACTTTGTGACATTAACAATACTGGATTGAGAGAACTGTTTGCTAGGCCGATTACACTGCATCTCCCCTCCCAATTAACAGAAGTGGTTGGATTTTGAGAAAGAGGCAAAGAACTACAGTTAACCATGCCCTGAGCACATCACTAAAAAGGCAAACCAAAGAGACTGCTGTACTAGCAAGAAAGTTTTTCCACTATGCCTAAGCACAAAACAAGACAAACTGAAAGCAATAGAAACATGAGAAGACAGGGCAACAGAATTCCTCCCAAAATTCCCAACTCCCCCAAAGCTAATCCATGGGGCATTGAGTTGAATAAAAACAAAAGCCACCAGCTGAATTAATTCAAAAGGATAACAGAGAAGATTAAAGAACAGATAAAGTGCTTAAAACAACAATAAAGTACTTAGTAGGATTAACGAAAATATATAACTAACCAAATAGTGGAAGTAACAAGGCAATCAGAGAGCTTAAAGAAAACACTAATAAAAAGCTAGCTGAGGTAAACAAAATGATACAAAGCATGAATGACCAATATCAAATAATTAGAGTCCATGAAAAAAATTTCTAAGAGAAATCCAAGAGATCAAGAGTTATATTGAAAGTGTGGGCAGCAGAAGTGACCAATGTGAGGACAGAATTAGACAGGCAGAATTAGAAGGACAGAGGACAGAATTAGAACATAGGGATGCTTCTTAAAGACCAGTTATTCAGAATACAGTGATACCTCAGTCCACAAATGCTTTTGTTTGCAAATAATTTGGCTCATGTACAGAAGCACTTGGAAAATTTGTTTCTGTTTGCAAACTCTGCATTGGGCAACAAACACAACCATGGTCATCTTTCCCACACAAACACGAATGGGGCCATCTTTTCCAAAATCATAGAACACATTAAGTTCATGAACCCAGAGACCCCAGTGTACCTTAAAAACAGCAAGAGGCATTAAAAAAAATACATCCAACAGCTGCTGTATGATGCAAAGAAGATTGATCTGAGATTAATTATGATAAGTGAAAAATCAGAAGGCAGAATAAAGGCCATAAAAATTTTTTTTAAAGAAATAACAGCTGAAAACTTTCCAAATATTGAGGAAAAATTAAATACACAGATAAGTGAAGCATGTAGTAGCCCAAAGAGTCAAGATCACAAGAGAACCTTGCCATGTAACATCATGGTCAAAATACCAGGAGTGTAACACAGGAACAAAACCTTAAAAGATGTTAGAGAAAGCAACAAACCACTTATAAAGTGAAATCTATTAGAATTACAGCAGGCTTTTCAACAGAAACTTTAAAGATCAGGAGAGCTTAGAAGTGTTTCAACCCCTAAAAGATGAAAACTTCCATTACAGGTTTATCTATTCTACAAAACTTTCTTTCAAAATTTAAATGTAGGGCTGGGAGTTTGGCTCAGTGGCTTAAGCGCCTGTCTGGCAGGTGCGAGGCTATGAGTTCAATCCCCAGTGCCGGAAAAAAACAAACAAACAAAATTTAAATGGAAAAATAAGGTATTTCCATAACAAAGAGCACCTCAAGAACTTCATAGCCATCAAAACACCACCATTAAAAAAAAAAAAACTCTAAAGGATATCCTAGAAGGAGACAATGAAACCACAATACAAAAACAAAAACAAAAAAATCTAACAGAATGAATACACCAGGCAGGGTGATCAGTTAAGCAGAAAGGGGGAAAAACTGCCATACAGAAAGATAAATTTGTCTCATGTGTAGGACAATGAATGTACCTTGAAATCAAAATGTTAAGGGAAATAAATCAAATGTACAAGCTCAGATATCACATGGCTTATCTTTTATGAGAAACTGAAATATTAATAAAGAACAAAATAAAACGTAACAGCGGGGGGAACGTTTCCCAGAGGTGTTCTTTGTTTATTAATCAAAACACTGTGATTTTGTTTCTACATTATGTGATATTTATAGTATTTGACAGTGATTTAAATGTGCATAAGCTTTAGACTTCACTGAACAGGGTTTGCTCTCCATTCAGAATAATATCACTTTGTATTTTGTCAAAAAATTGTTCTTTTTTTTGACAAAAAAATTTTTTGTCAAAAATTTTGGATGTGAAAAAAATTAACAAAATTGAATTTTAAGTAACATAAAAAAGACATCAACAACAGGAAAATAATGCAATGACAGGAACAAGTTAATATCTTTCTGTAATAACTCTCAGTGTGAACAGTCTCGATTTCCCCATCAAAAAACACAGATTGGCAGAAAGGCTCAAGAAACAAAACCCAAAAATATGTAGTACACAAGAAGGACATTGTATCCAAAAGGAAATACACAGGTTAAAAGTCAAAGGGTGGAAAAACAATATTGCATCCAATAGGAACATGGAAAAAAGTGGGAGTAGCTATTCTAATTTCATACTAAATGGATTTCAAGCCAAAACTGATCAAAGTGGCAAAGAAGGCGAGTAAATATTATTAGTTCAGAGAACAATTCAACAGGAAAAGATAACAATTATAAACACATATGTACCAAACACCTGTACACTCAACTTTATAAAACAAACACTATAAGACATTTTAAAAATTAGATAAACAACACAATTGTAATAGGAGATTTGAATATCCCACTTTCACAAACAGATAGATCAACTGGACAAAATTCAACAAACATCAGAGTTGAACAAAACCTTTGAACAAATGGACTTAATAGATATCTATAAAGCATTCCACCCCATAGAATAACATTCTTCTCAGCAGTAAGTGGAACTGTCTCCAATATAGACTACATAGTATCCAATAAAGCATGCTTAAGTAAATGCAAAAGACTCAAAATTATCCCATGCAGGTTGGCTGCAGTGGTGCATGCCTGTAATCTCAGCTCTCAGGAGGCTGAGGCAGGAGGAATGCTGAGTTCAAGGCCAGCCTGGACTACACAGCAAGACCCTGTCTCAAAAACAACAAGAAGAAATTATTCCATGCATATTATCAGATGAAACTACAAATCAGTGACAAAAAACCCCACAGAAATTATGCAAACATATGAAAATTAAACAGTACCTTCTTGAATAATTAATTGGTCACAGAGGAAATCAGACAGATCCTAGAATCAAACAACAGTGCCAATACAATGTACTAGAGCCTGTGCAACACAATGAAAGCAATACTATGTGGGAAGTTTATAGAGGTGAAGGCCTCTATGAACTTCACAGAAACAGATTTTTTTTTATAACTAGACATTCCCCCCCAAAGCTTTGTGTTCCCATAGGGAGGGCATTTGGGAGATGACTGGATCATGGGTGTGTGATTATCATCCCTGGATTAGTCCATTAATGGGTTTATAGATGGATATAATGTTTGGGAGGTGAACCCTGATAGGAAGAGGTGGGTGTGGCCTGGAAAGGTATAAAGCCCTCCTTCTCCCTGATCCCTCACTGCTTTTCCTGCCTGCCATGCTGTGAACTGTTTCTCTTCTGCCATGTCACCTTGCCTTGGAACCAGTCAACTACGAAAACTGCTACAAACTGTGAGCCAAATAATACAGGACACATAATATCCACCTTAAAAAGTCAAATGCAGAGGCATGCAAGAGGCCTGTCCACACGCGAGAGAACCAACAAATCTAGCTGAGGGCCGGGGTTCCATGGTAATGTCCCGCACAAATCCAGCAGAAGGCCTAGAGCCCACAGCAGTGTGCCGCAGGAGTCCAACTGGAATCCTGTGCAAGTCTGCATCAAGGACCTGCACTCGGAGGGCCCGAAGACCAGCAGGGAAAGCTAGAAAGTCCATGCCAGTAGGTGAAGGATCTGGACAGGAGCCAGAAGCTACGCTCAAAGTAAGGACCAGCGCTTCCCTGAAGAGAACCACAGCTGTCCTCAGTGACAGTGAGGACCTAAGCTCTTCCGATGATGAGAACAGCTGAGTTCATATCAGGACAACCAGTGTGAAGAGCTTCTCCAGGAGAATCAACAGCTACTCTCTTCCCCTCCAAGTCTCCTTTTACGCTGTTGGCAACAATCCTCAGGTGGACCTTCCACACCCAGCACCTCACTGATTCAGTTCAGCTGGGTATTATGAGTTGACCGTTAATGTTAATCCACCACAATGTACTAATAAAAATAAAACCTTTAAAAAATAATTTAAGGTTGCATTAAAGGTGAAACAGCCATAGGACAATCTTTGCCTGATTGTACCTGTAATCAGATCCTTGAAATGAGGTACTAGAGAGACTGTGGCAAAACAAGTGCGTCTATTTTCCGTTCACACTTAACAACTGAAGCTTATTTCTCTGTGACAATTTCAGAAGCGAGGGACCGTGTCCCTGCTCCCTGCAACTCCTTGATAATTTCACCATTAACTCCATTCTCTCAGGTTAGTCGGTCCTACCTTGGAAGAAGTAGTTTATTACAAATGCAAGGTTTATGAGGGAGTGGCCCTAGGCAAGTTATGAAAGTCCAAAGAATAGCTGGAAATCAACACTGTTCAGTCTGAAAACAAACAGATCAAAGTACTGGTTCCTTTCAGTCCTGGAACCTCAGTATAATCAATGAAAGCTGGACCTATCTCACCCAACGCGGCATTTCCTTGTAGAGAAAACCGGGTCATTTCATTTCAAAAGGAAAAAGTAGTGTCCAATACTCAGAGGGATGGCTGGGAATCAGAGGGAAGTGAGTGAGACATTCATTTTGGGCATAAAATTCCAGGGGTGCCAAAAATCTCACAGTCAAGTAATATTTTAAATGCAATATTGCAAAGAAAAAAAATTCATGTTAAACAATCCATAATTAACAAATGATCAATGTTTTAAATAAAGGTAAGATTGAGATTGAGATTTCCCCTCAGGCTTCTGGCATCATTAAATCTTGGCAAAGGCACTGTTACTTACCTGAAGCTACTGAGTCAGGAGGGAAGCCCAGGAATCTGTATTTTATTAAGCTTTCATGGCGACTTTTGCACATAATTAAGTTTAAGAAATACTGAAGAGATGGTCGCCAGAGTTTCTTTCTTGCCTGCTCCGTTTGTTTATTTTGATGAATGAAGTCGCTACATTGTAGGAACCCAGACAGGAAGGACCTGAGGACGTGCGGCCGGCAGCAGCCACCACGCAAACCAGGAAACGCCCAGGCCCAGTGTGCGCGGAGCCGCAGCCCTGGGAGAGACTAAGCAGAGGCCCCCGGAAGTTGCACCTGGGCCCCCTAAGCTGGGAAAATGTGAAGTGCTAACTGTGTGTTCTTTCAAGCCACCAAGTTTGTGTTAATTTGTTTCAGAGCAATAACTTTCATCTTCCAGGTTTTTATATGTTGATATGCATTAATGATTTCCAATCTTGTTCCATCATAATGTCCACCAGTCTTGGCATAGGTATAAAAAGCATATGATAAATGTGCTTATGATTAAGAGTTTGTGTCTATTATCTTTATATTGTATATTATAATATTGATTGTGTACTGTTATTTATGCAACAGTTTTGAGATATAATTCATGTCATACAATTCCTCCATTTAAAGTGTGCAATTCAAAAATAATAATAAAAATAAACTGTGAAATTCAATGGATTTTAATATTTCAGAGTTGTGCAAGCATCACTACAATTAATCTTAGAGTACTTTTAGCAGCTCAAAAAGAGACCATGGTTTACCTATTATAATATCCCAACCCCTTCCACTAAACTACTTGCCATCTCCCAAGATTTCCTTTTTTTAATATTTAATATAAATGGGATGATAACATGTGTGGTCTTTTATTGCTGGCTTCCTTCACTTAACATAATATTTTGAAAGTTCACCCATGTTGTAGCATGTATCAGTACTTTGCTCCTTCGTTTGTTTCTTTTTGTTTTGTTTTGAGACAGGGTCTCCCTATGTAATTCAGGCTGTACTTGAACTCACTATGTAGCACAGGCTGGCCTCAAACTTGCATTAATCCCTGTCCCTCAACCTCCTTAGTGCTGAGATTGCAGGTATGTACCACCATGCCCAGCTAGTTTGCTCCCTTTTTTTTTTTTTGTACCGGGGATTGAACTTACAACCTTGAGCTTGCCAGGCAGAAGTTTATGCTACTGAGTTAAATCTCCAGTCCTATTTTGCTTCTTTTTATGGCCAAAAGATATTTCACTTAAAAATAGTCTCTTGTACAGTAAAATTCCACTGTAAAGCTTTTTTTACATTTTTTGTTAAAAAAGTAGGAATAACTTTTGTAACACTTCTTTTACCTTTGAACGTATTAGTATGTTTCATGAATTTTCTAAGTATATAGACGTAACTTTAATGACATCACAACATAGCAACATAGACATTGGTTATATAAAGGAATATTTATCTGAATAATTTTTTTGTCTTTTTGAGACAGGTTTCACTATTCAGTTCAGGCTGGCCTTGAGCTCACTTTGTAGCCCAGGCTAGCCTCAAACTCACAGCAAACTTCCTGCCTCAGCCTCCTGAGTACTGAGATTACAGGCATGCACCACAAGGCCTGGCTATATGTCTAAATATTGAACAATAAAATAGTCATTTTTATACCACAGGCAACTCCTTCATACCAATAGATTGAGGAGAGAACTTTCTTTATTAGTGTATGTCTCTGATACACAGTAATTATATTCACTTTGGGGAATTGGTATTCATACATATAGCCTTTCATGGTAGAAGAGAACTTTTCTTTTAAACCTCTTTTGTATTAAGTTTTACTTCAGAGCAGCTCATTTGCTACCAGGGCTCTGATGCAATACCTTTATTTTCACAGGTGGTCAGTCAATACTGCCCAATAGTCCACAAAGCACTGAGAGTCAAATAATATACTTGGAAAGAGCAAAGAAATCCAGACAAGTGAAACACAGCCTTTCCAACTGGTGACCAGCCAGATACCTATTTTGGGGTCTCACTTGCAATCCAGACTCTCCTATATGCACTTTCATAACCCTTGATCTACCAAGAATCATCATTTTTCCCTGTAGATATTGTTCATTGTCATGGATTCTTTGTTACATCATCCAAAGTTACCCTCAGGCACTGAAGGATTAACCCCCTACTCATTCTTAGAAAGTTGGTGGACATCACTCCCTGGCAACCCACTTGAGAACTGCCCTGTTGGCCACTGTCACTTTACCCTGGTCACTCTCATTTGGAGCAGGCTGCACACAGTGACTGACTGGCCAACGCAGTGATAAAAAGGCCTGGCTCCCCACCCCCATTCAGGCAATGCAGAAATCCTACCATCTTCAGAACATGTAGCAGGGCCAGCTGAGGTCTTCATTAACGCTGCACCACAGTCTGGCTTCCTACTCCACCCAGTCCTGCTGATTTATGTTCCCGCTGCTGGTATTGATCCAAAAGTACGCCCTAATAAACCTCCCGCATGTAAATCTCTGTCTGGGAGTCAGCTTTCCAAAAAGCCCAACCTGCTCCAATTACGGAGCTCTTTAACGCTGTGGTAATTAGAGGCTCAACACTTGACATGTGAAAAACAAAGAGTACTAGGAGGACACACAGGTGATTCAGCCAGTGAGTTCTATTAATCATGGAAAATTATGGACACCCTTCGCTCTTAAATAAAGACATCATGACCTTTTTCAAGTTTCACTTTTGATGTTACTGTATCCATGTGTTTATCCCAGAAGACCCTTAATTCTTCCCCAAACCTTATGAGTTCAAGGCTTAAAACACCTAAGAGGATTCTAAACTGGGTTTTGTCTGGGTTGGGAAATCTCTCAAACTCCACTTTATGGCAGTCAGGTTTCTCCAGACTCTACATGTACTTCTTGGTTCTACTTCTGCCATTGTAACTTGATGACCCTAGTAGAAGCCAGCTGATCCTTGAGAAACATAACCACCACCCCCGCCAACTTGCCCAGCTGAAAGCAAATGCAAGTTGAAATGTATTCAATTCAAGCTGTCCTTTTTTGGCTTTCTCAGAAAGCTTTCACTATTACTGTTGTTCTCCCTTGGAGGGCTAGCAGAGCCCAGAGGAAGCAGCTCAGAGAAAGTAGGGTCTGGGTCAGAAAGATTTATCTACCCATGCAGTGTAGCACAGCAGGTTAGAGACTCAGAGTGATTAATGCCAAGGCTGTAGCTAAAATAGTTTCAGGCATCAATCCAAAGGTGAAACAAGGAAGGAGACAGAGAACAGGGAGAGAGACTGAAAAGGAAGAAAATAAGACACTTGACAGAATGAGGCGTTTGGTGCAATTGAAAGGCATTCATCAGAAGGAAGCCTGGGAACTGTGACTGGCTGGTGGAGCTTCCTTTCCCAGGTCTCCTGGTGCGTACAACAGGCATCGGTGTGGCAGCTTTGTGTCTATCTGGACTGCACGACCTTTCAGTCTTCATTTGCTTTTCCCAATAGCCCTCTCCTCAAAAATCTCACTCACTGAAAATGACAGTAGAGACCAGGAAGGGGAAGATGTGATGGCAAAGAGAAGGTCACAAGTCCTTTGAATGTCTGACCTACCACATGCACACTAGTTTTTCTCTCTTATTTCCCAACCCTGGAAGAACTGTGGCTTCCCACACACAGCCTGCAACAGTCACCTAAGGACAGACACCACCTGGCCCAGGTCAGTGTAAGCTACCAGGAAATAGGTTACGGGAAAACCACTGTTCCTCCGCTGCCCTTGAGGCAGAAGCTCTACCCAAAACTCCTACAAAATCTCAGAGTGTACCTCGGGTCTGTATTATTTTAACCTATGATGGGACTCACAGGCTGGAAAAAATGGAAAGCAAAATTCCATCAGTCCAGATCATCTTCTTTCGTAGCGTCCCCAGTGAGATCATGGCTGGATTCTGGAGAGGCCGGTGCGTGCCTCACCAGAATGAGGCCGATGGCCAAGGCTGATGACTGATAGCAGAGCTGTGGGCTTGTTTGGCTTCTTGGTGTTTCACATTGTGTCATATTTGGAGAGCGGTTTCTAATCCTAATTTTGAGACATCGCAAATGATTCACAATATCTTAAGATGTGACTAAACTTTTCAGCATAAACTTGTTCTTATTCTTTTTTTTTTCAATTTTTAAGTATCTTTGTTGGGTACATAAGAGTTTAAAAAAAAACTGGATACCATGTTTGGCAATGAGAATAGGTCCCAAATATGCCAGTATACGGGGATTTCTTCCAGACTTCTTAGAATTATGGGGGAGGGGTTGTTCTGTTTCATTTCGTTTGGATGTTTCTTGGTTTGTGTGTTTGTTTGTTGAGACAAGGTCTCACTATGTATTACAGACTGGCCTTGAACTCACTATGTAGTTTAGGCTGGCCTCCAACTCATGTCAATCCTCCTGCCTCAGCCTCCCGAGTGATGAGATTACAGGTATGTGTCATCATGCCCAACCTCTTCTAAGAATTGTGGAGTTCCAAAAATATGAGTTGCTGGCCTAAGACATCTAGAGTTAAGAGTTGAATCCTTTCCCAAGTGACAGCCACACTTTATCACACTCATTTAAAGAAAAGATAAAGGTAACCAGGCATGGGGGCACACACCTATAAACCCAGCACCTGGGAGGCCAAGGCAAGTTTGTGTCCCACCTGGGCAAAATAACAATACCCTGTCTCAAAATTTAAAAGAAATATAAAGGACTGGGGGTATGATCCAGCACAAGCCCCTGGGTTCAATGCTCAGGATTGGAGGAAAAAAAAAAAGATAAAAGTAAACTAAAAAGAGGAAAATAAACATCTGCTTCCATGCTCTGTGACCCTGAGCAACAGCTTCCATTCTCTGAGTCTCCAAGTCCTTACTGAAATAGAGGTGATTGCGATCTGGAACTCAAGCATTACATGACATTATTTATATGCTGAGCTCTGCCCCTTGCTTCCTGGAATTTTTATTATTTACATGTGGCTCCTCCTTCTCTGTCAGTCCCTTGATTAAAGAGCTTGCTTCCCCCTCCGACGGCTTCTGAAGTGTGAGCAACACCTCCTGACTCCTGCCAAAATCAGCTCTGCCCAGCATGTGTGCTGCCCTGCTCAGCGGGACCAGGGCCAGCCTCAGCCTTGGACTTCTGCTTCTGCTTGGCCTCTGGTCGGACAGAGGCGTGCGAGCCAAGGAGCTGAAGTTTGTGACCGTGGTAAGTGCACTCTCTCCTTGCTTTTCCTAGGAGACTGATACCAGCAGGGTATGAAAAGCCAAGTGTTGGTTTCATTTCAAGCTTCTGTTGTCTCCCAGAGACTGGGCTCTGTTAAGACTCACAAAACAAATAATCAAATTTGGCAAGTTCCTCTTAGGACATAACATGCATGTCCTAACAAAAAGTTATGCAGATTTTTTTTTCTTATTCTTTTCCTTTCTTCTTCTTCTTCTTCTTCTTTTTTTTTTTTTTTTTTTTTTTTTTTTTTTTTTTTTTTTTTTTTTTTTTTTTTTTTTTTTTTTTTTTTTTTTTTTTTTTTTTTTTTCTTCAGCGATGTTATTTGACTACTTTACAACTGCCTTCAAGTCAGGTCCCTTTTTTGACAACCGCACCAGACATGCTGAAGCAGTCGCCGGTCCTCTTTATACAGTGGGAGCCAACCTGGCTTCGACTTATTTAATGATCATTTGTTTGTAAGGCAAAACCGAGTTCCTCCCCAAAATTAAATAGCCCCTTCCCTTTATGTTTATCAAAGAATCGGAGCATAACTTGCTAAACAGCCTCTGTAGCGTAAAAGAGAAAATAAACTCAGAATTTTTGAGAACAGATATAGATTTAGTTGATCACTAAAGTCATGGTTGTGCCTATGCATGGTATGTGTGACAAGGGAAAGTGGAGAGGGATGGTTTCCGTGTGCATCACGTTAGGAAAATAAATACACTGTTGGCACTGTTTAGAAATACATGGAAACGATGTTTGCAAAGTGAAGGGAATTTATTGTGTTACTTGGAATCTTTGATTTTCTGTATGTGGTTCTTCTCTGTCTCTCTCTCTCTCTCTCTGTGCGTGTGTGTGTGTGTGTATGTGTGTGTGTTTGTCTTTCTCTGCATTTAAAGCCCTCCTTATCTTTCACAAGCTCTCTTGCTCTTGCTGGTCTCTGTTGATCTAATACAATGAAAGTGGACTGATTAACAAATAAGTTTTCTTTCTGAAAGAATACTCAACATTTATTTTTACTATTTGGAAGAAGGCAACCTTTTATTTAAAACTTAAACATGAAGTTCCTGTTTTCTCAGAGCTTTCTTTACTTTCTGCCAATAATCAGATAACCATGCTTATGTAAATCATGATTCTTAGTGCAGTTAATCTTTAGTAGGTCATGAGTCAGCAATGACAGAGAGAAAAAAAAAAAAAAAAAAACAGAGAAACACATCATCGGTTTATATACCAAAGATCTGGCCGCTGTCAGATTTTTGTGCTGCAAACACAGCCTCACATTGCGTGTCTTCCATAGGTGACTTTGACTCACGATTTCCTTGCCAGCATGTTCAGTAGAAACAAAGTATGGGGACCGTGGAAACTGTGCCGTGTTTGCCGTGTTTGCTGACTTAGGGGCAAATTCCTTGTGATTTTACAGCAACCTCCAGTTAACTGCTTAGGTAGATTCTGCCTTCTGTGTTTTTCTCCCAACTTCTCCTAACCTCCCCTGACTATCAAATTCTTGTGTTTCTTTTCTCCCCTCTCCACTCTTGGTTAAACTATATTCAGGGACTACAAGTTAATTCTTCCCTAAGGAAATCCAAAATGCAAAGGTAGTTACCTTGAAATTAAAACATCAACAAGTATTGCATGAAACTAATATTATTTTTCCTTCCTTGACTTCCTTCCATTAATAGTAAATGAAGGGCAATGTAATGCAGCTTCCCGGCCCTTAACAAAACAAACTCTTTCATGGCATAAGCCAGAAGATAACACTTCCTTCTTTCATTGATTATGGAGAATATTTGGCTTTCGATAGTTAAACTGTACAGTCAGGAAAATACTTGGAAAATTATTAGGAGAACTGGAGTAAAAGAAAGGAGTCAAGATAGTTAGATCATACCAAGCACTGTTCTGATAGTTCGGTATGGGTTGTGTCACATAATTCTCTCAAAGGCCCTATAAAGTAGGGTTGCTAGGCAAAACACAAGACCACCAGTTGAATTAAATCTCATATAAGCAGAGAGTAATTTTTAGTAGAAGTATGACCTGTGCAATATCTGGACATCCTATATTTTTATTTTCTAAGTCTGACAATCATTCTGAAAGTTTTTTTTTAACTATTATCCCTATTTTATGGATGAGGACATGAGACATAAAGAGGTTAAGCAATTTGTTTGTAGTCACACAGCTGGAATAGTAAAGACGGGAGTTGAAGTCAAGCTGCCTGACCCACAGATGGTGCCACTAATCACTGGATACATAATTCAGAAAAGAGAGCTGGTCTGAGATCCCTGTAAGGTTTACTAAATTAGTCTCACTTAGAATCATTAGATGATTTCTTGCTTTTAAAACTTTTTTTTGGCATAAAGAATAGGAAACTGTCTTTGGTTCTTCTTCCTGCTTATGAATAGTCACAATACAACCTTTTGGGAGTGGGACGGTGGTAACTGGAGATTGAACCCAGAGATTCATGCTGAGCTATATCCCAACTCTTTTTTTTTTTTTTTAATTTAAGGGCTTGCTGAGATACCAAATACCCAGGTGAAATTCAAATTTTTCAATCCTCCTGCCTCAGCCTCCCCCAGAGTTCTGGGATTACAGGCATGTGCTACACATGACTATGACATGATCTTTCTAAGCAGTCACCAAAGTGCATTCCTTGGGATACTTGTTCAGTAATATCTGGTTTTGCTTTTGGGTTTTTGGGTCTTTTGTTCTGTTTGATGTCATTTGGGCTGTCCTTGAACTCTCTACAGTCCTCCTGCCTCAGTCTCCCAAGTCTTGGGATTACAAGTCTGCAGGCATCACAGGCAGTGACTCATTAACAGGTGTTGCATGAGGAAAAACAGGTTTCTGAAGTCAAGTCAGCTTTGGGGACAGAAGCGGGGGCAAGGTGTGTTAAAAGGTCTCTTTAGCAGCACTATTCAATCTTTAATAGGCACTGTTGCAGGGCATGGTGGCACATGCCTGTAATCCCAGCACTTGGGAGGCTGAGGCAGGAAGATCCCTGTGGAAAGGATCTAAGGATCTAGCACATTGTTTCCTACAGTGACTATGGCATCTACCTCTCACTTTTCCCCCAGAGAGAGCTCAGAGAATTTCTATTTTTAACTTTGCAGAGAGATAATACTGTGCCAAGTCCCGATGTACCCATCAAGCAGCTTAAATAATTATCACTCAGGGCCAATCCTGTTTCTTTTATATGCCCGTTCATTTCCCACACACTCCCACTTGGCTTTCTAAAAGTAATCTCATGCACCACATTATTCCACCAGAAACAGGGAAATGCCATTTTAAAGCATAATGTCTCCCTTATGCCAGCATGAAAACACAAAGTGATTTCAGACCAAAAGAAAAACTCCATCTCATTCCACTAGGGTTTTATAGAGAAAGGGATAATGAGTCACATTCTCATTTTCATGGTTGAGCTTCATTCTGTATGGCTGACTTCTTCATGAAGTATTCTTAGCCAAGACATAGGATATTCTCGAGGGAATAGCCTCCAAATCCTCAGCACATTGTCTCCGCCTAGGACGGATGAGTACCTTGTAAATTGTAGGTGCAGAAATTCAAGCGGTGCCATCACATCATTCACATTCTTTCTCCGGCTTAGTCTCAAACTGACAGTCTAATCTCATTATTGATTTTCCAGTGCTACTTTCCAGAATAGAAGTTGCAGTTCAGACTTAGGAAGGCACTGACTAGTCACTAATTCAAGTTCCACCGTCATTGGCCAGCTTTGGGACCATACACATGTCACTTCACGAAACAGCTGAGTTTCAAGTGCCCCAAATTGAAAGTTGGGGCAACAATGATAACTATGCTTCTTACTTCACAAAGTGGTGTTTAAGACCAAATGACATGATACACATGTGCAAATGTGAACTGTGATTCAATCGTAAGGTGCTGCTGGGAATCACCAGTCTAAAATAGAAGCTTTCCAACTTTTTGCATCAAATCTAGGTGATCTTTAAGTATTATGTTTTTTAAATTGTGGTAAAAAAAATATATATATATAACCATATATCATCAAATATACCATCTTAACCGTTTTAAGTGTCCAGGACAATGAAGTCATGTGCATTAACATACTGTGCTGTCTTTCCTATCCTTCATCTCCAGGACCCTTTTCATCTTGAAAAACTGAAACCCTGTACCCATTAAATAATAGCTACCCATTTTTCCCTCCTCCTAATCCTTGGCCACCTCCATTCTACTTTATGTCTGTGTGAGTTGAACTATTCTAGAATAGTTTCCCTTTTTCACCTGCTTCTTTTACTTTGCACAACATCCTCAAAGTTCTAGATGATTAACCATTATTATAGAACTTACCAGTGTGATAGGGGCACCTGTGTGATGTGGAAAGAATAAAGAAAGACCAAAGATTGTAGAGCATTATCATCTACTAGACTTTAGATTAATGACTTAGCTTGTTTGTACTCTAAGGATACTCACCCATGAATTTTAGCTTCTTCTTTCTTGGGGGAGACACAGTTATGTGTGCCTGATATGATTTCAGGAGGGGAGAAGCCAGAGGTGAGAACAGAAAGGGCTACGACCACAGTTCACACAAAGCATTGTTAAGAACTAAATTAGACTAGAAAGCAGTAGAATTGGAAAAGGATGGGTACTATCTTTAAATTGTGAAAATAGAATTCCTGCAGTCAGTTGTGAACATGAAAAAGGCAAAACCCAAATGATCCTGTTTCAAATTCAGGTTACTGAAAAGATGATGACGTGGTGAAGACAGGATACATAACAGTCATTAAACACTTGGAAAGTTGAAAGGAAATGTGAGGTATAAACATCAAAGAAATTTAGACCAGTCTGTACTACACAACAGCATAGTAGTTAAAAGTGCAGGCCCCAAAATCAGACTACCTGGGTCTGAATGCCAGCTCAGTCCCTTACTACCTGTGTGATTTTAGATGAGCAAGTTAGCCTCTGTGCCTCAGTCTAATCATTAGTAAAAATGGGGGAAATAGCACCTCATGGAGTTGATGTGAGGCTTACTTGAGCTAATACACAAAAAGTACTTTTGAGCTTTTCTGGTAAATGCTCTAAACATTGTAATTAGCATTAGTATACCTCTAGTAACACACCTCATGTGTGTGTTTTATGATGTTTACATAACCAGTTAATTAAAATGCCAGCATTTTCACACACCTGTAATCCCAGCACTCGGGAGGCTGAGGCAGGAGGATCACTAT
>RJWM01033941.1:0-19958 GCA_004363535.1 Dasyprocta punctata
GCATGTACGCAAAATGCTGCCTACTGAATTAACACTGGAAATACAAAGCCCCATCCTTGTCCTTCTTAGATCAGTGGCAGCCGGGAATGACAAGTGTGGTGGTGCAGGTGTGACAGGCCTTGCTTGTGAGAAGAGTGCTGCGGGCAGTGACTGCAGGAGGACGGCCTGTTGCCGAGCCCCAGGAGCCCCACTCCTGAGCCATCCTGCCTTGGAGCCTGCAGTGTTCCTCTGGCTTTAGCTACGTAAGAACTTCTACGTACCCATTTAGGTTTGGTATTTGAACAATTATATTTGGAACAGAAAAGTTCCATCAATCTTTAAACCTCATAATCCAATTATGTCAGTAAAATTCCAGTTTTTTCATCCAGTGGAATTGGGGTAATATTTTGCAAACTGAAGTAGAGAGAAATCGTGTTTATTTTGAAAAGAAAAATGGTTGGTTAGCAATTTTTAAGAAGTAAGGCTAGTGTGAACTTGTAGGGGTGACCTGGCCCTTCTGATTGGGCTCACCATTTTTCTGAACCTTTGGCTCCCATCTCTGGAGATCCCCTGTTTGCATGGCCTAGACCTGTAACTCTCTTTTGCAGGGCATCTGAGGTTAAAAAAAAAAAAAAAAAAAACAGAGAGAGAAAAAAAGAAAAGAAATTAAAAGCAACACCAATACTGCAAATCTTTGGATCAGGAAGAGACTATGTCCCAGGAAACTGCCTCCAGGGGTTGCACAAAAAGCCCAAGGAACCCCAGGGTTATTTCTGAGACTGGCTGCAGTTGTGTCTCATTTCATTCATGTTGTTTTGTTTCCTTTGATGGTAAACTAGAATGAGAAACTAAACCTTAAAGCTTAATTAAAACAAAATGAAAACCTAAATACTGGAGAGAAAATGCCACACCGCGCTAAGCTTTCTGTTTTTCCTGCAGCTGGTGTTATTGTGGGAGTGACAGTCACTCACGTCAGTCTGCAGCAGGGCCACGAGCTTCGTGCAGTCAGAGGTGGTTTCTATAGCTTTTTACCAGCAGGCTCGTGGGGAATCTGTTTCTTTAGTATTCTCTCAATAAAAAGGAAGCCCAGTGACCTCCACCGGACCATTACAAATGTGAAACTTGGCACTGAAAATTGCTTGCTCTAAATTTTCCAATTGCTTCCTCTCTCTCTCTCTCTTTCTCTCTCTTTTTTCCATTTAATGTCGTTCTGCCAACTAGTGATTTTATTATTATAAACAGGACATTGTATTCACTTTTAAGAAGAAATATGAAGCTGGAGGTAAAATTACAAACTACAGCTTCTCAGCTGCCAAAATAGAAAACAATGAGCTAAAAATACTGAACCCAGAAAGGGTGTTGTGGTGAAAACTATTGAAATATCTTAAGGTAGAGTTGTTCCAAAACGGCAGAAATTCCCTCTCACTCCAGGTAAAACCAACCTTGAAATAGCAACTTGAAAGGAAAGGCATCTCGTACTAACCTCTTTCAGGTCAGCTCTTCTGTGGGAAAGCTTTCAAACATAATTAATGTTAAATGACTGATGATCTCGCTGTATATCAGAAAATCCAATACAAGTAAATTGCCATTTAGAAACAGTTCCTCTGGGAAGCTGGTGTGTGGGGCAGTGGGGAAGAGCACTAGGAGTTGGCCCCAGCTCTCCAGGAATGAGCTGGGGGACTCTGGGTAAGGGTGGGGTAAGTACAGAGTTTCATCTTTTCTAAGTTTTCTAACATGAATTTAGGGTTTTCCAGAAGCTGTTGGTAGGTCATGAGTTCCTTGGGGCAGGCTTTTATGGAGAAAGGGGGTTCTATGGGCAGGTTTTTTAATAGATGGGTCTGCACTTTTCTCATGGATCATCTCACGGACCTAGTGCTCCATTGAATACACTTTACAAATGGCTCAGCTAGGCACTTCCGATCCTTCTACTTTTAATAGTAAATAATTTAACATTTGAAATGTCCAAAGTTCTTCATAGACATCTGATCTTGGATTTGAAAGAAAATAGTATCTGTCAGTGACGGTCACATCTATCTGAGACATAAGTAAGACTGTACCATGCCATGGGCAACACATGATGATTATGCAGAAAACTTGGTTTTAAATCTTAGTTCTTCCACAGCCAAGGAAACTCCATTTTCCATAGCTAGAGAGAAGCAAGACCGAATTGTTTGGCATCAACTGGAGAAGCTGTCATTGTCATTTTGAAACCACTGGCAGTGTTATTCTTTTCATGTAAATCCCAGCTCACTGTTTGTGAACTCACAGGAAACTCATAGATAGTAACAAAGATTAATGGGTCCTAAAGTGGATCCACAAGTGGACATTCTAGTTGGAAGCATGCACTTTCTTTAGTAGTTTGCCAGCCCATAAAAATCTATGTTGATAAATAGCACTACTTGTAGAGAAGATGAATATTCAAGGATGAGCAGATTTTTGTCTGAACAGGTGGGAGAATGCCATTTGTCAGAGAAGACAGTATTTGAATTTAATTCCCTAGAACTGTGTTTATAGCATTGTAGAAATGTGGATGTATGGACAAGATGATTAATTTTTATTCTAAATAAAATCTGTTTTGCAAGTTGTACTGTGATTATATGAAGCAACACTTTACATTGGCAGCCTGTGATTTGAAGTAAACTAAGGTACATAGATAGCTCATTTTCGAGGTGGCATAGTCGCTTCACCATTTTTTGTACCGAGATATTATTATTCATATATTGTAAAATTCACCTTTTAAAAATTGTGTAGTTTAGTGTTTTCTGACATATTTACAAAATTACACAGGCCTTGCCATTATCTGGTTCCAGAACATTTTCATCATCCCCCCAAAAAATCCCTTCTGCCAGGCATGGTGACACCCACCTGTAATCACAGCACTTGGGAGGCAGCACCCAGAGGATCACTGAGAGTTTGAGGCCAGCCTTGGCTTCATAATGAGTTCAAGGATGGACTGAACGATATGGCAAGACCCTGTCCAAAAAAAAAAAAAAAAAAGAAAGAAGAAATCCCATCAACTGTCATCCTTGCCTGGCCTCCAGCAACCCAATGGGCTCTTTTTAGGTTGTGTGGATTTCTCTTCTCTGAAGTAGACTTCTATATCTTGTAGCTAGCTATTTTTTTTTAAACTTAGCATGTTTTTAAGACCCATCCATATTGTGGCATTTTATACAGCTTCATTTCTGTGTGGCTGAATAATATTTCACTGTATGAATATACCACATTTCGTGTATTTATCCATTGATGGACGTTCAAGTCAATTTTGCTTCTTGACGAGT
This sequence comes from Dasyprocta punctata, assembly GCA_004363535.1. Taxonomy (NCBI): domain Eukaryota; kingdom Metazoa; phylum Chordata; class Mammalia; order Rodentia; family Dasyproctidae; genus Dasyprocta; species Dasyprocta punctata. The sequence goes on from RJWM01033941.1 coordinate 3,258, forward strand.
CTGAGTGATGCTGCTATGAATATTTGTGTACAGGTTGTTTTGAGGCCATGTGTTTTCATTTCTCTCAGGTACATGCCTAGGACAGAATTTCTAGGTCGTATAATCAGTCTGTACTTAACATGTCCAGTGCCTGTCAAGCTGTTTTCCAGAATGGCTGCATCATTTTGCATTGCCACCAGCAAGCACAAGGGTCTCCATGTTCCGTATCATCACCGACACTTGCGATGTGCTTTTATGATTATAGCCACCCTTGTGAGATGAGGGTTTATCTCTTCATGGTTTTGCTTTGTCTTTCTGTAATGCTTAGTGATGCTGGCAATATTGTATGTGCTTCTTTTTCATTTGTTTATCTTATTTAAAGAAATGTCTATTCAGATCATTTACTCATTTTAAAATTGAACTCTTACTTTTATTGCTGGAGTAGTTTATGTATTTCAAATACTATTCACTTACCAAATACACGATTTGCAAAATTTTTTCTTCCATTTGTTTGTGGTCTTGCACTCTTCTTTTTACTTTGTTTGTTTGTATTGTTTTTGTTTTTGTTTTTAATAGTATTGGAAATTGAACCGAGGGCTTTTAGACTGAGCTACACCCCCACCCCCTTTTTTTGTGCTTTTTGTTTTGAGATGTTCTCACTAAGCCACTGAGTTGTCCAGGCTGGGCTTGGACTTGTGATCCTCCTGCCTCATGCTCCCTGTATCCCAGGACTTCAGACTACACAACTGTGCCTTTCTTGATGGCATTGTTGAAAGTACAAGTTTAAAACAAATCGCTTTTTGGGAGAGAGAGGGGGCAGGATCTCAGTATGTTGCCCTAGTTGGCCTCAAATTTGGGATTCACTTGCCTCAGTCTTGTGGTAGCTGGCGTTACAGATGTGCACCACTGTGCCCATCTTGCTGGTTTTGATGTTGTATCTACGTAATCATTGGCTATAAGATCACAGAGATTTAGGAAGAGTTTTCTTGTTGGTTTCGCAGTGTTCTTACATTTGTGCTTTTGATCCACTTTTAGTTCGCGTGGGAGTAGGGGTCCACCTTCGTTCTTTTGCACGTGTAGCTGCAGTTGTCCCAGCATCACAGAGGATGGTTGTTTGAAAGATGATTCTTTTCCCATTGAATTGTCTTGGCATCCTTGCTAAAAAGCACTTGATCATAAATATAGCAGTTTATATTTGGACTCACAGTTTTGTCCCATGTACCCCGTCTTTATACTAGGACCATACGGTCTGAACTACTGTGACTTTGACGTAATTTTTGAGCTTGGAAGCATGAGTCCTTCAGCTGTGCTCCTCCACTAGCATCGTTTCATCCTGCTAGGTCTCTTGCATTTTCATGTGGATTTTAAGATCCATTTGTCAATATGCGTGAGGGGGGATCTTGGTAGGGATTTCATTGAACCTGTAGATTAATTTGGATAGTGCTACCAGCTTAATGGTATTAAGTCTTCCAACTTGGGAACGTGTAGTGCCTTCCCATTTATTAGGCCTTTAATTTCTTTTAGTGATGTTTTACAGCTTTTAGTAAACAAGTTGCACCATTTTATTAATTTATTCCTATGTATTTTTACTCTATTTACTATTGATGAGTTTTTCTCAAGTAGTTCGTTGTTAATATTTAGGGGTACAGTTGATATTTATATATAGATCTTGTATACTGAGACCTTGCAGAACTCATTTATAAACTAACAGTTTGTCATGGATACCTTCAAGTTTTCTGTGTGTAGAAGTTTTACTTCTTTCCTAATCTGCATGCTTTTTATTTATTTTTCTTACTCAGTTGCCCAAGCAAGAACCTTCACTACAGCGTTGAATGGAAGCAGTGGGGGCTGACCTCCTTATCATGTTCCTGGTCTTGGGGGGAACCATTCAGTCTTCTCATATTAATTGTGATCCTAGCTGTGGGGGGTGGTAGATCTCTTCTGTTAAGTTGAAAGTGTTTCCTTCCAAACTTACTTTGTTGATCTACTTCTCTAGTTCCTTGTTTATCTTCCATCTAATTGTTCTCTCTGTTGTTGAAAGTTTGTGTATTAAAGTCCTCAATTATTATGGTTGAATTCTGTATTTCTTCCTTTAGTTCTGCCAGTTTTTGTTTTCATGTATTTCATTGCTCTATTATTAGGTGCATGTGTTTGTAATTGTTTTTGTTCAACCCCACTAACGTTATAAATGTCCTCCTTTGTCTCTATGGATGCTTTTTGATGTGATGTCTGTTTCATTTACTGTTAGTTTCACTAACCCTAACATATGGAAATGTTTGTGTCCTCCCTAAGCGGTCTCGTTGAAACCTAATGCTTGAGTAAGGATACTGAGATGTGGTACCTCAGGGGTGCTTAGGGCATGAGGGTGGAGCTCTCAGGAAGGAGGTTTCTGCTTTACCGAAGGCCCCAGAGAGAATCCAGCCCTCCTGCTGTGTGAAGGCCCAGTAAGCAGGGCCCGTCCCATCAGCGGGGGAGGAAGTAGCCCCCACCTCACCGGCTGGTGTCTTCATCTTGACGTGCTCGGCTCCAGCACTGTGCTAGGTGAGGTGGTCGTTTGTAAGCTGCCCATCTACGCGTCCTGTTCCAGCGGCCTGGCTGGGCTGAGACAGTCTGTTTTCTTCTTGTTTAGCTGAGAGGCGAGCTGATGAGTGGACAGAGACCCCCTGGACTACGTGAAAACCGTTTTCTGTGCTTGGCCGAGTGCTTCTGCCTGTGCTGGGCACACCGACCTCATCTCAGGCACACACTTTGCCACTCCAGCTGGGCCTGACCTCTGTCTGCCCGGGGGACTGCACAGTCCGCTGGCGGCGCAGGCCTGAGGCCTTCGTGGGTCTTTTCTGGTGTGCGCGGCTCTGTGTGCGGCACTGTGCGTGTGCATGGCCACCTGGGTCCCGAGGGATGAGTTTCAAAGCTCTCTATGGACATCTCCTTCTCCAGGTTTTCCTTTTCACTTTCTTGGCCAGCTGTTCACCTGCTCCACTGATACCACCATCTCAGACAGCTGTGGTGTTGAATGAATGGTTCTGACTGTTTTCAGAAATATCGAAATAAAATGTTGATTTTAATAATTTTGTCAAATTTCCTATTGCATATATATAAAGTAAGAGTTTTGCAGAGATCTGCAGTCTTGCAGGGATCACTCCCATCTCTTCCCCCTTTAATGCTTGAGCTGGAGATTAAAGAAGACAATGTTCTGCAGAAGGTTTTGGGGAAACAGCAGCCCTCTGGGGGAGCACAGTAGTGAGAGCGAAATAAAGATAGATTTTGAAAACAGTGCCTGTAATCGTAGCACTTGAGTGGCTGAGGCAGGAAGATTGTGAGTTCCAGGCAAGCCTGCGTTGTGCAGTAAGATGCTGTGTCAAAAAACCAAGAAAAAAGAAAGAAAGAAAGAAAGAAATGGAAAATAAGAGCCACAGAATAGTCAATAATAGTTGTGTGGGAAAATGATTCCTAAGAGTAAGAATATTGGGCAGCCTGGCATTCATAACAGTACAAGTAAAAAAGAAACAATCAACTTTATTGATAATATGGAAAAAGAGAAATTAAAATATTTTTGTGTGGGGAGGTCCTAGGGATTTCACCCAGGACCAGTGCACTGAGCTACAGCCCCAGCCCTTCTTATTTTTCATTTTGAGGCAGGCTCTCGCTGAGTCACTAAGTTGCCCAGGCTGAACTCGAACTTGCGTCTTCCTGCCTCAGGCTCCCAGAGGGTTGGGATTTCAGGCGTGTGCCACCGTGTTTGGTGAGCAAGATACATTTCTTAGCTTACTGTGCCGTTCTACACTCAGCCCCTTCACCTTTCCCCAGTTCTACTCCGACACAGTTCCAAGTGCGGCCCAGGCCTGGCACTGCTCTTTCTATTTTATAGGCCCATCCTAAGTGCAGTGGAGTCTCGGTCTCCCTCTGGACACATTCTCGCGCCCGGCTCTGTTTTCCCATGGCACTTGGCTCACTTGCCACACTGCCCTCTGGTTTACCTGGATGTGACTCTCGCTTTCCCAAAGGATTTCAGGGTTCCAAGAACAAGGGCTCGGTCTCACCTGTCCGTTTCTCAGTACTTGGATGTAATAAATTATATCTGTAAATAACTGTGTGTAGGATAAAGGAAGGGAGAAAGGGGGAAAAGACAAAGTTTTCTTTAAAAGTTTGCTGAACATGTATTAACTTACTCAGTATAATGTGTTTTTTAGCAAGTGCCAGGACTCATTCTCATTTTATTTTGATACTCCTAGGAAAATGAATATTGGTAAAACATAGTCTGGTGCCTTCAGGGGGTAATGGAACAATTAGGTAGAAAAGTATCTTAAAGAATAAAATTGCTACTAAAAATTACTTCTAAAATAAGAGGTACAGTTTTGTTTCCGGCTAAGATTGCTCAGAGCTCCGCCTCACAGCTGACAACATGGACGCAGCACAACAGACAAGCACATGGGGACTTCACAGGGCGGATCAGACGGCGGGCTGCCGGGGCGTTCAGGACACATGAGCACGGTGGTGGGTCCCCAGCTTTCCTTCGTGCTGCCTGTGTGCCTAGACAGGGAGCTGCGGGAATCACCAGCTCAGGATGGCCAAAATGCACAGAAAAGGTAATTTCCCAGAAAAACCTGCCTCCTCCCGCCAGAGGACCAGGAAAGGCTGACCTAACAGCAGGGACTTTTCGGCTATAGCCACCCTGTGCCAGCCACACACAGCCAGGTGTGAGTGGGACCTGGCAAGGTGTTAGTGTCACGCACACCGCCCTCCTTGCCCAACCCCCACACTGGGAGCTATCCAGGGAGCAAGCAGTGAGCTCATCGTCCATCGTGTTGGCCACGTGCAAGTGACACTCCCGTCCCACTAGGGGCGGTGTCAGCAGGTCTGTACCAGGAGGATCTTCTGTCCCCTGCATGACAGAAACGGCTGGTGGCACTGCCAGTCCCTCGCCCGGGTCCTGTGAATAGGACCAGGTGAGGGGCTGTGCACGCCCTATCCCAGGGGAAGTGGCGGCTCCCATGGCCCCCTGCAGTAGTGTCACTGGCAGGTGTGCCATCGCCCAGCTAGTGGAAGCTCCTGGTGCGCAGACTCCCCTGCTGAAGTGTGGCCGGCGGAGCTGAGGGTGGAGTTGATGTTCTGTCCGCCTACAAAGCAGGTCTGGAGTCTGCTTTGCTTGTTGTAAATGAAGAAGCAACCTACTGAGTGTGTGCGTGTGTGTGTGTGTGTGTGTGTGTGTGTGTGTGTGAGGGTTGTGTAATTTAGTAATAAACAAAATTTTGAATGGACTAAAAATTCATTTCCTCTGGAAATTCTTCGGCAGTTTGTTAAACTAAACATGACCATCTTACAGTGATTGCATTCCTGGGCATTTAGCCCAGAGAAATGAAAACTTACACGGGTTTTCATCACAGCTTTCTTTATACTGGAAACATGCCAGCTGCCCTTCCCTGTGAGTGGTTAAAGGAACTGCGGTACACCCATGCTGTGGAACCATACTCGGCAGTAAAAAGGGATGGGCTGTTGAGACTTGTTACAGCGCGCATAGCTCTCCAAGAAATCATGCTCCATGAAGGAAGCCAGTCTCGGAGGCTGTGTCCCCTATGATTCCGTTCACATCTGAGAGCTGGAGAACAGACCTGCAGCTGCTGAGGATGCAGGAGGCAGGGCGGGCGGGAGTTGGGGGGAGGGTCCTTGAGATGGGCATTGTGTTCAGTGTCTTGATTGTGATAAAATATACATAGAAGTATACACACCTAAACAAGAAGAAGTAAGAGTGGGAAATGAAATTTTGGTTGTATCATTGTCGATCTAGTCTTCTGTTTTTGGTTTTATTTTGGGTGTTTGCTTGTTTGTTTTGTGATACAGGGGACTAAACTCGGGTCCTTCATCTGGCATTCTATCTCCAGCCTTTCTTTATGTTTTTGATTTTGAGACAGGGTCTCATTACATTGTTAAGTTGTCTAGACTGGGCTCGAACTTGTCATCCTCCTACCTCAACCTCATGGATGCTGGGATTACTGCCATGTGCCACCTCACCCAGCTAATCTTCGTGGTTCCTGCCTCGCCAGAGGCCTGGGAGCCCCGGAGCCGGCCAGGTGAGCCAGAAGAAACTTCCTTCCCTTACGTTGTTCCTGGCAGGCATTTGGTCACAGCAGCAGAAAGCTGGCTCCGGAAAGCCGGCTCCAGGCCCCACAGCGAGTGAGTGAGCAAGCGGGGAGAGGAAGGAGCGCCCTCAGAGAGGTGGGGTTGGGCACGAAGTGGGCATCTAGGTGTCAGGGCAGAGGAAAGGGAAGCCTGGGACAAGCTTTAAGCAAAGCCGAGCTGCCCTGGGCCCTGCTGTGGTGAGGTCGGCTGGGATGAAGCCGGAACCCGGGACCCTGGACTTTGTCACAAACGCTTTTCCTTGTCTCGTGGGTCTCTGAAGAGTGGTTTTCGAGAACTGACTGGAACCAGCGCCGGAGGTGGAGAGTGGGGCCTGTGTGTGCGCATCTGTGTTCAGGGTCTTGGGGTGCAGGGAGGCGAGGGGTACGCGAGGCGGCCCTGCAAGTGGGGAGGATTGGAGCGCGCTCAGAGGGGAGGGTGAGGAGCCACGGGCTACGACGTACACATTTTTGGATTCCTCTTTGGAAATTGCCTTCAGAGCCCAAGGCACATTTTCAACAATGGCAAATCTTCCTCTTTTGAGGGTGGATTTGGTTTTTGGAAACAGCCAAGTCAGCTCAGAGCCAAGGGTGGTAAATCAGGTGGGTGATCAAGTTGGATAATCCAACTTCAAAAAAAAAAAAGTATAATTATAAAGCAGTAAAACCGATTTTCTTGTGAAGTTCATGAATTGGCTTAGAAAGCGGTTCTTAAAGAATTCCAAAAACTGCTCGAGCTTGGTAGCATGGTGCGCACGGAGCCCTTCAGCTCTGGACGGAGATGGGTGTGTGCGGGGAGCTGGTCCCTGTGTGAGCTTGGCCTTGTTGTATTCTCTTCACTCCTCGGGCGCAGATGTCACGCCGCCTATAGCCATTGCCTGAGCAGTGACTTAGTGGAATTATACCCAAGTTTATGTGTGGGAGAATCGAGAGTTTCAAACTGTGATTGTTTAAACAGTTCTCCTGTGGTCTCTCCGATGTAATTAGAATTCCTAGGATAGGAGTGTTCCCACAAGCATAACAATACTTTAAATGTGTGTTCAATTATCCTTTTCTATAGTCATATTTAATTGTTTCTTTTTAAAATACAGTTATTTTGAAAATATTAAATCACTCACATGCACTCGAATGTCTCTGAGACCTAAGTGGGCGCCCGCTGAGCACCCCTCTCCTATCTCCTGCACCCTGCTGTTGAGGACGGAGCGAGAGAAAAATTGGTTCCCTGGGAGGTCATCTCTGTTAGTATTTGGCCAAAAATATCCAGGATAAAGACAATTAATATGTAAAAGCAACATTTTTACCTGCTGCTGTGTAACTGTGTTGTTAGTGTGGCAGATGTACCTTTCCATCCATGTGTATAGCCTCATTTCATCGCCCAAACCTGGGAAGCACTTGTCCCTGTTTTACAGAAGAAACTGTCACAGACAAGTGCAGTCACTGTCCAAGGTCACGTGGCGGAGGGCCTGCTGGGGTTTGCATTCAGGTCTGCAGTGTGGGAGCAGCGCTTACCCTCCGCTGTATCTTCACACGTCTGAACCCTCGAACCCATGCCCTCAACAAGCACCAGAGCCAGCCAGAAGTGCTTCACACCGTCCCTCGCTCACACTGAGAAAATAGAAATCCCTGCTGGCAGAGACCGGTGCGACAGCACGGTGCCCTGTGGATGAGCGACACAGGTGATGGCCTTCAAGTTGCTGTGGCTTTGAGATGAAAGCTGCCACCGCAGGCCAGGTGCGCCCCCCCACTGTCTTTGTGCCCCTGGAGGCTCCCGCGCACCCTGGAGCCGGTGGTGCCCGTGATGCCCACTGCGGCACTGTGCGTGAAGACATATCCGAGAAAGCCACGGCCGGTCAGCCACTGCAGGAAACTGGCTGCAGCTGTTGCATTATTTAAGACTTCTCTTTTTTGGTCTCAAATAAGGGAAGGGAAACCACTGGAGCTCACGTAAGCAGGAAAGGGGATCTATCCTAAGGATCCTGTGATGTCTCCCAGGATCCAAGGGCAGGCAAGCCAGGGCTGCAGCGTCATCCTCTGCCTTTCCCGTTCTCCACGTACCTGCTCCATGTGGCTTTTGGCTCCGCAGTGGGCCGGCTGCTGACTATAGCTACCAAGTTGCTGCCCGCCACAGGGAGCCGGACACCTTCCCCTTTCCCTGTCCTCCCTCTGCCTCCCTTTGGCCCCACCAGGTGGGTTCCGCGCAGGTTTGGGAGAGGGCTGTAAGGTCGGGCAACCCAGCAGGTCTACCCAGCCCCCTTCACTCCTGCCTACCTTTACAGACAGCGTGAGTCATTGTTTCTCTATTTCATGCGTTTGAAAATTATAAATGATTCTGATACCATAGGGTGAAATACAAAAATGCAGATTGTTAGAGGCAAATTTGGTTTGAATCTTAACTCTGTCACTGTCATCTGAGCCTTACTTTAAAGGGAAACAGTTTTCTTATGAGGTTGTGGCAGGGCTTAATGAAAGAATAGGTAACATGGGACCAGGCCCCTGTTACAGTTAATAAAATAGTAGTGCCCCTTCCTTCTTCTGATCTTTAAGGCCCATTATCGTGCCAAAAATTGTTTAAGTCATGTGTGGAGTAAAAATATGAACTATTTTCAGCCCTTGAATTATGCGCTCCTTTCCCAGTTTTTGGTCCCCGTTTCATCTACCCATGGTAGCAGCCTACTTATGATCCAAAGGACTTGGTTCTAAACCAGAACCATTCCCTTGGACCATAGCTGGAAGTCCCAAGGCATCACCAGAGTGGGTTCCGCTTTTCAGATAGTGTTAGTGCTTCTAGCGAAAGGTCCGTTCCGTGAGGTGAAGACCATCCGTGGCTTTCCCACAAAGGCTGGAGTTGAAAGAGCTCAATTCAAGATTTAATTCAGTAAGTATTAATTATCAAGAAACGGCATGGATAGGTAATTGGAGGCCTAGGCTCCGTCGGCCCCCCTCTGGGCGTCCCAGTGAACCAGGGCAGCCACTTGTCCCAAAGTCCAGTCAAAGAGAAGAATGGCAGTGGAGGCGGGTAAGACTTTTATTCTCCATGTGACCGTGCTGGGGAGAAAAGCAGCAGTCTGGTGATTGAAAATCTGACTCTTCGAGGTGCTAACAACAGTCTTGGGGTTCCACAGCAAGGCCCAGGTACACATGCAGCTGGTGGTCATGGTCAGGCCAGGGTCGGGTTCATTGCTGTCTCAGCATGGGTCAGGTGGGGCCTTGTCACAGTTGGAAACTTACCTTGGAGCCAAGCCTGGTGTCACATGCCTGTAATCCCAGCCCTCGGGACGCAAGGCAGGGCTAGTGAGTGAGTTCAAGACCAACCAGAACTATGGAGCAAGATCTTGCCTCAAAAATGGCTTTAAAAAATTAAAAATGTAAAAATTAAAAGAAAAAAGAAAGTTATTGCTGCCAAGGGGGCAGTTTGGATTCTTGTCACAGATGTTTGTCCATCAGACCCATTGATCTGGAATCTCAGGTGACTATAGGCAGAGACTGACTCGGTGGTGAGCTTTCATCCTACTTTTTGTTGCCCACTGGACATCTGCAGGTGCAAGTAAAAGTCAGTGTTGTTTGTTTGTTTGTTTTAGCAAAAGCAGTGTCTAAGTCCTTACAATTGATATAACTGAAATTAAAAACTATGTCATTGAAGGAAACAGTCCCTTCAAAGAGAATCACGTCTAGAAGGAAAGGTGACGCATCTGCACAAAACACTCATTCAGGGTGTTTGGGTGGAACTGGTTTAGCGGGGTCCCTGTTAATGGAGGGAAGCAAGGATGGAGAAGTGGTTTACAGCCAGAGCTGGAAGCTGCTGAACGGCAGCCTGAGGACTGGAGTGTGAAGACGGCTGGGGCGGGCAGGTGTTTGAGGGAGGGGCCTAATGGAGGGCAGGCAGGATGTGAGGGGCAGGGAAGGGAGAGGAGACGCGAGTGCGGGTGGTTGCGGATTCAGGGCTGCTCCACGGTGTGCAGTAGGGGAGCCCTTGAGCAGACTCGGGGTCACCCGGTCTCCTGCTGTCTGTGCTGCTTCACTGTGTCCCAGTACTTTATTCAGAAACTCTCCGGAGCAGACAGTAAGTGTGACCATGTTTTCCTCTCCAAATCTGAGTATTTAATATTAAAATCAGCCAAGAAGTCATCAGCCTACCTTTTTTTTTTTTTTTTTTAATTATACCACCAACTCTGAATAAGGCAACAGAATTTTGGCCCACGACGAATATTTAAAGACATATAAGACTAGACTTGGCTCTCCCCATTAGTGAGAGGAAAGAATTCATACTTTTTCCTGTTCAGAGTTATGGAGTCCTACTCACTGTAGCCAAAATAGCATCCCTGGTCCTCCTGAAAAATAGCTGAAATTTATTCAGGTGTTTTTAAAAACTATGCTTGTGCTGTTATTCTTTATTTTGAGGTGGAAGTTTGTTAGAGTGCTGTCTGTGCTCTGACACAAGCCCCTGTCCCCACGGCACTGCAGCTCTGGTAAATGGTTTGCGGAGCTGTGCCAGGCCTAGTAAGCCCATTCATGCTGCGTGAACATCATCTTTCCACATCATTCACTTAATAAAAACATTCATTTCGAGAATACATTTTCCAGGCAGTTCCTTTGCTTCCCAGGGGGAATATTTTGAGGCCTCCCAGCGACCATCGGATGAAAAGACTTGACAGGAAAGCCCTAGAATTCTTGAAGAGCAAGGCCTTTGAAAGAGTCATTGTTGTAGAATCTCCCTTTGAAAGAGACTACTTTATCTTGCTCCTAAACATCTATAAGACAGACACAGCATTTTCTGAAAAGGAATTCTGGGTAATGTGGAAAAACAAAGGTATGTAGGTAATCCGGTGTGGGTAGTGTGTAATTTGAAGAATGAGAGTTCCATTTTTATGGTTGCCATAACAATCATACAGTTGTGCAAAAAACGTGTATGGCTTTTATAGAAAGGAGCTGGCACCATTGTGATGATTCTTCTCATATCAGAACAACTGTTTTCAGATCTGAAAAATAGGGGTGGCTTAACCCTTCCCCAGTTAGCTCAGCATGCTCCCTGAGAAGGCTCTGGGCACTCCAGGGCTGATGAAATGCATTCAACACTTGCATTTGCATTTTAGCCTGATAAATGGATTGAGAATTAAGGATGGTGATCCTTTCAACAGCAGGTTCTGAATTCCTGGCTTGGGAATTCAAAGGATGAGAAAAGAAAAAAATATATATATATTTATATATATTGTTCCTCAAATAGAAATCTAGGAGAGATGTCTAGACATAGTTAATTCCTTGACTTTGTGACTTAATTCTGTCCACTAGAATTTAAATCCATTAAATTCTAGCCTTTATTCCATTGTGTTTAGTCTCTGAAAAAGTCATATTAAGATTTGGTTACGATTTGTTTTATTTTTGCATATCAGCTATGTTACTTCTGGAGAGTGTGAGGCAAATTTAAAAGGGTAGTATATTTAAGTGAAAGTGTATGCACACATACTCTGTTTGGCAACTTTTTTCCTACTTTTGTATACCCTTTCAAAAAGAAAGTACTTGGAAATTGACTTTTCTCAGACATACTAAAAATATCCAATTTGAAGAAACTTGATATCAGAACTCTGTATGTGCATTTTCACGTTGAGGGTAGAAAGTTGTCAGATTTGGATGTGACACACAAAATGAAGTCATTGTCAACTTAGTCAACCACAGAGAAACTTTTTCTTAAAGAGTTTTGCAATAATTTTTACTTTAGCCATATTACTTCCAAATTGTTTAATGCTGAAGGGAAAGTCTAGAAGGGTAGATAGGTGGAAGTGAAGACGATCTCAGGTTACAAGGCACAGAACTGCTTGGCCTGTTTGCCTTATTTTAACACCTTTCCTTTGGGGGATTCCTGTCCTGTTGAGTTGCAGGGGTAGAGAAGGGGTTGATCCCGTCATGACTACCATAAAGGGCCAGGGCTGACACTCCTGTGACAAGAGAGAACAGCAAACTGATTTGACCGTAGTTGTGTGCTGCACGGGGGCCTGTAGTCTGATAACCCCGAGGCCCAGGGTAGGCTTCCATCGTTTTGTGCTTCAGCTTGATGCAGCATGGACAGCTGTCGTGACTGGTCAAAAAGCATGTGGTCCAATAGTAATAGGCTGAGTGGGAAATCCCACAAGGCCTATCTCTTGAGATTTTGATCCTTTCTGGAATTGGGAGTCTTAATGATAGAATTAAACGAAGTAGATGAAGAAAAAATTTTTATGGCTAGCTTTTATGCAGAACAGTAGGGGAACGTTGGAGTAGTTGTTTTAGGTTTTATGGCTGGCTTTGGGGTAAAAGGGATTTTGGCTCCATGACGTGCCTTGGGGAAGACGAGTCCTATAGTAGCTTCTATAGTTTGTCTTTGGCCAAAAACAAGAATCAAGAGAAGAGGAAAGAGGAGCTTTTGTTTCTGAGGCCTTTGTTTGGGGGTATTACTTTCTGAATCCCAGCAGAGTCATATAGCTCTGTAATCCTGTGGCCTTGGGCAAGTTACTTGATGATCTCTCAGTTTCCCCATCTACAAAGCAAGAGGAAAAGAGCCACCGTCATAGTTCCATTCATTCATGGGGCCATTTCTAGGAAACAGAGGAAAAGTATTTTTAACGAGAGCAAAATTTTCCATATGTTGAAGGCCTCTGCTACGTCTGTGCTCTGTGAAGACTTCGTACCTTGTGTGGTGCTTTTTATGCTTAAACTCTTAACGCTTTTCTATAATGAGGGGCTTAGCCATGGGGTTATCATTTCCTAGAAGCTTAGAGCCACTTCATTTTATATAATTTAAAACTTTAGTTTGTATCAGTCCATCTTCTCATAGCCTATTTTAAACAACCCACATCTGATCTTTCAGATCTGGATTATAGGAAAACTCTACCACTAGGGTAAGAGAAGAAAAAGAGAGGTATTTGGGGAGAGAGCTTTGGAGAATAAGACTTTGTGGACCTGGTGGCACTCAGCTGCCCTCCTCGTCCCACAGCTGTGTTCTGCACACCAGCTCTGCCAGAGTGAGATCTTCTGGACAGGAAGTAGAAGAACCTTCAGAAGCCAAGCTCTCTCTGTCCCGCACACAGACTCCCTTGGATGAATAGTTGGAGCCTTGTGGGGAAGGCTGGCTCCTCCTCTTGCCTGCACCTCTGTCTACATGTCCTCGGCTCCTCCTGGCCTTCACACGGCGTCTTCTCATCACAGCCTGCCCGACTGTCCTCCTTAGGCCCCCGTGCACTCAGCACTTATAGCTTCTTACCCTGTTAGGTAGTTTCTTTTCTTTTTCTCCAAAACACTTCACTACAGTGTTATTTACTTTCTGTCTCTGCCCCCACTAGAATGTGCGTGGCTAGGAATGTTTGTTCTTTTTTTGTACCAGGGATCGAACTCACAACCTCATGCTTGCCAGGCAGGTGCTTGTACCACTGAGCTAGGTCCCCAGTCTGGAATCTTTGTTCTCAATAGGTCCCAAACACCTAGAGCAGTAGATTCCCACTAAATGTTTGTTGGACGAAGGAATTTCTGGCCTTCTTTCTCTTGACCTCTGATACCTTCTTCTTGTTGGTGTCCCATGGATTCTTACAAACTGGATTTGTTCTTGACAGAAGTGAAATTTTATGAAAAGGGATACAGTGACACCTAGTTATGAGCCATTTAGGAAAGGGAATGGGCATAGTTCCTGGGAAAAGTCATGTTTGAGCCACTTCCTGCTGTAAGAGAGCTAATCTTTTTGTGGCCACGAAGGGCTACATTAGAAAGCTGCTCAGGCTCCTACTGCCGTGGAGCCTGTGAAAGTGCTTCCTGCTAGTTCTCGCCTGGCGAGGCTGTGCACTCCTCCCCTGCTCGCCTGCCCAGCTCCTCAGCACGCAGATTGTCCCGTCTCACTGGTTTGGGTTTGGTGCACTCAGGGATAAAATTCGGTGGGAGCGGTCTTCCGACTTTTGGCTATTGTAGGATTGTGGTCTCTGATGTGGATTTGGTCTTAAGTGAAAAAACAAGGTGAAAAAAGAATTTAATATATTGGTAAGAAGGGGAAATTAAAAAAAAAAACTATGTATCAGAAAGAAAACCCAAAAGACAGAAGGATAAACCAGAAAATGATGTTGCAGTCTTCCCCCAGGGGACAGTGAGGAGCCGGTTAGAAGGATGGAGAGGGAATGAGACTTAACTCTGTGTATGTTTTAACTTTTTAGCCATTTGAAGTTGTAAATATTCAACAGTAAAACTAAAAGGAAATGAAATTGTTAAAATTGGAATAAACAAATGGGCCTATGTTTGTCAAAAGTATCAGCACATAAAGAATTAATCATGTAACTTCGAACCCTCTAAATACCCTTAGGATGAAATACTCTTAATGATGAAATTCTAAAGCAGTCTTACACTCTACACACCCATTGTTACTGGTGGAATTTATTGGGGTTGTAATTCTAAAACTGTTTTGAATATCGAGGCCAGAGGGAGCCAGGGTTGACCCTGGGAAAAGGAAGATATGAAAATGAATTAGAAGATGGGGGACCCTGTGGTATTGGATTTTACTTAGCACTATCAACATGAATTCATGACTTTTAAACAATTTATTGGGTTGACCCACAAGAAAGTGCCAGTTTTTAGGCCTCGGTAGACAAATATCAGCAATTTCTTTTAATTAAACCCAGTATTTTCTAACTCTCCTTTTTGAAAGGGTTTAGAAGATTTGACACCCCAGGAGTAATGAATATTTTTGTCTAGTACCCTATCTTGACTTCTAAATGCCACTCCTGACCAAGAGGACTCTGGCTCCTCAGGAAAATAGGTGGTTGGATGTCAGGTGGGAATTACACCGGGTAAGTTGTGCCAAGGATGTGTGGGGACACAGCACAGGAATCCAGAGGGCCCTCACAAGGGCTCCCGCCTGCCGAATTCGGGCTAGTTTACGTGTTGTAGTTGGGGGCACAGGCCTGTAATTCCACTTACTCAGAGGCTGAGGTAGGAGGGTCTCAAATTACAGGTTTGTAAGTTTGAGGCCAGCTGGGCAACTTAATGAGACCCCGGCTCAAAATAAAACAAAAATTTTAAAGGGCATTTTAACTTGGTGATAGGGCACTTGCCTAGCATATGTGAGGCCCTGGGTTCAACCCCCAGCATGCCCCCCACCAAAAAAGTGGCAATAAATTATAAAACACTGAATTTTAAAAAGTTAGTGACAAGGCAGGAAAAAGCTGTTTTTTGTTTTGTTTTTTTGAGACCAGGATCTCAGTAGTTCAGGCCAGCCTTGAATTTGCTGTGTGGCTCATGGTGATTTTAAACTTTTGATCCTCCTGTCTTAGTCTCCTGAATGTTAGAATTATACGCCTGGCTGAGAAAAGCTCCCCCTCTCTCCTTTTTTTTTTCTTTTTTTTTTTTTCTTTTTTAGACAAGATCTTGCTATGTAGTTCAGGCTGGCCTAGAACTCATGGCAATTCTCTTCAGCCTCCTGAGTGCTGGGCTTGCAAGTATGCACCACCACGGCTGGCATAAAACTCCTTTTAACTTAAGAAAGCAAGCAAATGAATGCAGAAGATACACAGGATTTTAAAGGCACTATTTTATTTTATTTTATTTTTATAAAGAATCTACATAAAAATCAATAGAACAGACAAGCAGGTTTAACAAGGTCATGGTACAAGGTCACAAAGCCATATACAGAAATCTAGTGTTGGCCTATATACAAGCAGTGAACAATTCAAAAGTAAAATTGTAAAGGCACAAGTTACAACATCACAAAAAATCTTGAAGTAACATTACTGTATACATCTACCAAAATACATTCATTATCTGCATCCTAAAAACTATAAAAATTGATCAAAAGTACTCAAATATAACCTAAATAAGTGGAGAGAGACTATGTATGTGAATTGGACGAATATCAAAACATTTATTCTCCCTAAACTTATCTATACATTCACCTCAATATCTATCAAAATCTCAGAATTCTTTTTTTAACTATCTTAAGTATTTTATATACATATACATAGTTTTTCTTTCAGTTTGTCACACAAGTACAACAATACGATGCTTACACATGTGTGACTTACTTCACTGATACGTATGCTCTCAAGGCGCATCCATTTAAGAGTAAAAATGTCTAGTTTATCATTCTTCATAGCTGAGTAGTATTCCATTATATAGAAATACCACATCTTTTTTGTCCATTCCTCAGTCGAGGGGTATTTAGGTTGTTTCCAAGATCTGGCTATTATGAACTGGGCTGCTATAAACGTAGGTGCACATATATTGCTGTGGTATGATGTTTTTAATTCTTTTGAGAAGATACCCAGAAGGGGAAAGAATGGGACCTCCAATTCTAGCTTTTTGAGGAATCTCCATACTGACTTCCACAGTGGTTATACCAGCCTGCATTCCCACCAACAGTGGAGAAGGGTTCCTTTTTCTCCACAGCCCCTCTAGCACTTGTTACTCGTTGACTTCTTAATACTAGCCATTCTTTCTGGGGTGAGGCAGAATCTCAGTGTTGTTTTAATTTGCATCTCTCAAATGACCAGTGCTGTTGAACATTTTTTTGTGATTTGCTGTTTGTACTTCTTCATCTGAAAAGTGTGTTTTCATCTCTGATGCCCATTTTTGGATTGGGTCTTTAAATCTGGGAGGACTGATTTTT
>RJWM01033942.1:0-20138 GCA_004363535.1 Dasyprocta punctata
TGAGTTGGAAAGGCAATACTTGGACCTGCTTGAGTTTAATGTTAATGTGTCTGCCAGTGTCTATGCTAAATACTACTTTGACCTCCGCTCTTTAGCAGATGACAGTGATGTGTGTTTCATGTTTGCCCCTCTCACCAGAAAAAGAGCCCAGAACCTAGAGGTAAGGCTGTGCTTTTACTAAGGGGGTTTTCTGTGAGCCACCAAAGCCAGCATCTGTGATTGTATCATGTTAAGTAGTGGTCAGGGAAATGGAAAGTAATTCAAATTAACACATTCAAGAGCTTACTAACCCTTTGGAGTCAGTCATATTTCTCAGTTCTTTTATGGTTTGCATAAAGATGCACATAATTCTTAAAAAGTAAATATTACTTTGACTATAATTCGTAATTAATGAAAATTCATCCAGTCATAATGCTTTTCCTTTTGAACTTCTACCTTTCTCTATAGCAATTCATGATTAACTCCTTCAGGTTGTATCCCTTATTTTAGAAATGCTGTGTTCCCTTGACTATTCTTCACTACCTCTTACTCAGTTTTCAAATTCACGTCAGCATTCAGCTGTCAAATAAACCCAAGAGTTCATTAGAGAGATCCTGAGGGTCTCACATGCGAGTCCTGTACTGAGGATGTGTGATGCGTGCTGTTTGGGTTTCAGGTCCTGAAGTTGGAAGTTCCTAGGTTCTAAATGGAAGTTGTAGCTCACATGAGGCAAAATAATATAACCTGGCTTTTGGCTTTCAGTGAGCATACACTGAAATAATTCACACTTGAAATGGATGCAGATGTTCAAATGGCACTTTCTATGGTGCTTCGGTAGTATTTGGGAATAATGTGCTTTTCTGCTATAACTCATGTGCGTTTGAAGGAGCACCTTTTGGTATTTCAGTCATTAGCCCTGTCCAGACCTGCAGTGGAGTATAACCTCACTCCATGCCTCTATGAGCATTGCTTACAGCTTGTAATAAGTAACGAAGACCAGATGGAGTTGGAATAGCTGAGACAGTGTTTACTGATTATTTTGCACACGTCTAAATTTATCATTTTTAATAAAGTCACACAGATAACAGATATTGCGGTTGGGGGGCCTATCATACCACAGAACCTTTGACATCTTTGGAAACTTAGTTTTTAAAAACTTGAACAGAGTTTCCTTTTCCTGGTAATCTAATCATCGATCTTAAAGGGTGTTAGTGAATCGGCAGGAAGTGGCATCCTCAGAACCTGGCAGTGCAGGCCTCAGACAGCCAAAGCAGTGGTGACCAGAAGTAGCTAGAGGAGTGTGCAACATGACTGAACATCGGTGACACTTTTTCTTTAAGGTTTTTTTTTAAAAAAACTGTAGCTTTATTCTACTTATTGACTTTCCTAGGCCTTGTCAAGATTGTGTGAAGATGAAGACTTGTGCGGAGCAGCTGTGAGAAGATCTTCCAGTGATGGCAATTTCACTGGGATTCGGCTGTCTAATGCCATCCTCTCTTAAAAGGGAGAAAGGGGGCAATGATATCATGAACCCCTCATTTACACAAGATGGAAAAATACTTCTTTTGCTTAAAAAATAAAAACCTGAAAAGTAAATGCTTCCAAAAAGATAAAACCTTGAGGTCAAGAGACTCCTGGACAGTGATATTTGCACTCCATAGGAAAGAAGGATATCTTGTCAAAGCAACAACACACTTTTGTCCTCTTTAATGGAAACAGATTTCAAGGCCTCCAAAGCAAAAGCTCCTAACTGACACAGCTACCTGTGAGCTACGTGAGGTTTTTTAATTAAAGTATTAAATTTAAATTAATTTTGAATTTTAATTTTTTAATATTGGACTTTAAAGCCACTGTTCACTATCCCTGTAAAAACAGTTTCATATTTTTCTTCTTACACCCCCTTCCTGCATAAGCCTCTAGAATTGTTGTAGTATTACCATTCATATATGGGGATCTTTTTGATTGCATTGTGCTGGGAATAAAGCCCAGGGTTCTAGCCATGTCCTGGGCAGGGCCTCTGCCACCCAGCTGCAAACGTGCAAGTATTTACTCTCATGAAGCCACCTAGGAATAGACTGTGGCATTTTCAGGCATTTCTTCCTTCCCATGTATCACTGAGTTGGTAGTCTTTATTGTCAGTCATCTTAAACCACGGAGATGCTGGATCACACTTGCCACTCATGTTCTTTGCAAACCTTACTTACTAGCACTGTGGCATGTTTGTGGTCATAACAAGAAAGTATCAGTTATTGATTGTCTGCTTCTGTTGGGTCCATGCTGCATCTTGTGAATTATTAATCATGTTTCTCATTTTGATAGTTTTCATCTTGTTAAATAAACATATTAGAAAATATTTTCATAATGTGAACCAACATGGTGGTCCAGTGATCACTAGGAGATAGCAAAGAACAGTGTGTCCCAAAGGTTTCAGTGTAGTTTTTATTGTTTCATTTTTATTATTTGTTTGCTTGTTTTTGTCTTTTTGAGATAGGGGGTCACTGTGCAGTTCAGGCTTACTTTGTAGCCCAGGCTGATCTCAAACTTGCAATGATTCTCCTGCCTCAGCCTCCCAAGTGCTGTGATTATAGGCATATGCCACCACACCCAGCTTCAGTGTAGTTTTAAACTTGAGCTTCCTTCTTGTGCCTCTCAGCATACTGCAGCAGGTGTAAAAGCTGTAAACTTTTACAAAACAATATTCAAACGTTTTAATTCAGTTAATCTGGGTTCTTAGCTTTTATTCTTTTTAAAAATTCTTACAATGGAATTTTTAATCTCCTGTATATCTGTTTGGATTTGTTTCACAGATTCCATTTCTTTCCTATGTTGGGCATTCATGGTTTCCATTGTTTTCTTAAGCTCCTCTGTTTACTTTATCTGTGTCTATTTTAATGTCTTTCAGTTTGATTTTTTTTTACCTGAAAGTTTATTTTTTCTATAGCCTAATCCATTTGTTTTTTCACTTCTACTATCATTTCAGAAAGTTCAAGAGGGTGGCTTCTAATTTTCTCTCTCTCATTACACTCGACTTGTCCTGGGTGGGCTGGAGGGCTGGGCCTACATTTTGCTTTTGTGTCTTGTCATTTTCTATTTTCTTCTGTTTTCTCTGTTGATGCTTGTCGATTTCTTATGATAGTTTCATCATTAATATTGAGGTTTCCCTGGGAAATATCTGTTCCTCAGAGATGTCTTCTAGGTATAGGTGGTTCTCGGCCTTTGTGTCTAGCCCAAGTACTTACCTTCCTAATTTATTAACAAGGAGAAATTGGGATCTCTTTGGCTCAACACCTAGTCCTTCAGTACTGGAGTATGTGATGGTTATGACCCCAGACAATATAAGGGAGAAAAACTGACTACAACTGACATCCTGGCTAAAGTAGTACAGTTAGCAATAACAATAGCATCGAGTTTTACAGTTCTCTAACAAAATCCAGCACACAGCATGGACCTGTATGCAATGAGTTTTCCCTTAGTAGAGTGATTTTACTCTGGGTATGGGGGTTAAGAGGAATGGGGGCCGGGGATTTAGCTCAGCAACAAAAGTACCTACCTGACAAGTGTGAGGTTCTGAGTTTGATCTCCAGTACCAAAAAAAAGAAAAAAAGAAAAATAGGGATAGGGGACAAAACAGAGATGTGAATGGGGACAGACACAGTGAAAGTAATGCTGGAGGGCAAAGGATGATCTCCCAAGTTTTGGGGAACTGGAGAAGAGCACAGGAGAGAATAAAAGAGAAAGCAAAAGAATACTGGTGAGTCAGAGAAGAGACAATGTGCACTCACATGAAGACATAAAATCAAGAGAGATATTTGAGGATAGAGAGAAGATGGAGAGAAGAAAACAAAAATAAAGATAAGAAACCTAATAGTCACAGGAAAAGAAACCCAACCAGACAGAAAAAGGAAACAATCAAAAGAAAACTAATAGACCTCCTGTGGTGTGCACAGTTCTGTGGCAGTGTCTAAACTGGATCCCAGAAACGTGCTGTGTAACCCTGCCACATTTGCAGTAGGATCTGTGTGGGCGACGGGGCTGACCTTGAACTCTGGACTTGGGGGCTGGGACTGGTTTTAAGCTAACATTTTGATGTCTGCTTCTCCTTACCACGATGATCTCTGGGGTACTCGCCCACTTGCTGTGGCGCCCTCTGGTGGGGTAAGGCCGGGGTTGCTCCCAGTCCAGTGTACAGTCGCCCTCTAACCGGCTTTGCACAGCTTCCTCTGTCCCACAAACACGGACTGCTCTTAGACAGTGGAGGGAAGCCAGGGGGTCCTTGCCCAGCTGCAGGCCAAGACTGCTTTCATGTTTATTTCGCTGGGCCAAGGCCACTCTGCGGGTCACAGGCCAGAGGGTCGCTTCCAGTCCTTTGTGTTTAGGGAAGAAACTGGCTTTTGGTGGCCACCAGAGTGGAGTCTAGGTGGTCCCAGCTCCTACCTCCCAGCAGAATTCCCCCCAGTCTGCTTCCCACCTGCCGGCATTGTACTGTGCTTGGATGGCTCTTCCCTCAGTCCACTCCGTGACGTTGGCTGTGAACTGAGCCGAGACTGTTCTGCTGCTGGAGTTCGCCCCAAGCCTTTGAGATTAAATCGCGGCCCCACCTGGCTGCAGCACAGCACCGTTCACCTGGCTCCCCAGCCCAGGCTCTGTGCCCCCACCCCACCCGGAAAGTGTCTCCTGATCTCACTGCTGCGTCCCGCATCTCCCCTAGGCCGCTAGTCTTTCTTAAAGGTGATAGAAGAAAGAGGGACAGAAATTAAAATTATAATAATCCACATTTACAAAAATAAAACTTTTAAATCAATAACCTGGTAGATTGCATACCTCTACTGGCATCAAAGCTTAAAATTACACTGATTTTTGGAGTGGTTTGCATTGCCAAAGAATTTCTCTCCTGTTTTTAAATAGCTCTCTGGGGACTGTGCATTATCTGCTTTGATGAATGAAATTTCTTCTCTCTAGATTTGGTAAAGGAAGATTATCAAGAGCCGTGCAATTCACATGTAATTGAACCCCGGTAGCAGCAAGTGGCCTGAAGTTTTCTTAAAGTCTGTCCTATAAATTAAGTTGGTTCTAGGTGTCCCATTGCATGTCCTCCTATTTAACAGGGAACTTACCTGAACCTTGGGAACATTACTGAAAGTTTTAAAGGGTAGTATTAAGTAATTTTAGGAGATTTACAACAATGTCACTTAAGTTTGAAATATTAACGAGTAGTGCTCTTGCTGTGTGTAATCTGTTTCTCTACTCAAATGTAATCCTAGGAATCGCACCTATACCGCAGCCCTTCTGGCCTAGGAGCACCTTCTCACAGTGCAGCAGGCCTCACACAGCCTTGTGCTACAGGTTACACAGTTTTAAAGGAGACATAAGTAATACTCAGTTGCATACAAAAGACTACAGTCTACCACTTCAAAAGAAAGTTGTTTATGGAGTTTCAAGCTTGGATATTTGAATATTAATTGGAGTTTTATTTTGAAAAGAATTTAAAAGTTTTTTTTATTCCCATGTTTATATTTTTAAAAAGTAGTAAACTATTAATTAACATACATATTTGGTGTGTTTATAACAATTCTGTTTGCATTTCATCTCTACAAATCTTAAATGTTTTATGTCATTCTTGGTGAGTTTTAAAGTATTCTCATGCTAAGTCCATTAAAGCTGACTTGACGTAGGCCTATGATAGCTGGAGTAATTAAAAATTAACATTTTATTTAACCTCTTTTACCACCTGAACATAATGTAGCTAGATAATATATCTGAGAACAGAAAGCTCATGAGGAGATATACTTAGGTTATACATGCCAAAGAGAAAACAGTGACAGGAGTAGTATAGAATTACAACACCAGGTGTTTGACATTTGCAGAGCAATGGTAAAGAAATGACGTTATAGGAACGTAAGTTGGAGTTGTACAGAGGGACACTCAAAACAAGACACACAATTTTTACATTAACACATTATTCTCAAGCATATATTTCATCAGAAATAGACCAAATACATACAAGGTTTCTTTAATACAGGCACCTAGCCACTTGGCTTCAGAAATTCTGGATCTAAACAGCATTGTTATAGATTTATGCACTTACGATGTTTCCGGAACTGCAGCTGAATCTTCCAAATAATGACTTTGTTGTTGCTACACTGATGGTTAATGTAAATAACCTGGTTTAGTTGATAAGGAAAAACACGGAATGAGTATGATTTCCACACTATGTCAGTTCCTAAGCAGAAATGTTCATGAATAATGAAAAATTAATTTTAAAAAACTTGGGAGAGGAACACGGGACACAAATCTGTAACATCAAGAACAAATTGGAGCCAGGCATGGTGGCGCACGCCTTTAATCCCAGCACTTGGGAGGCTGAGGTAGGTGGAGCACTGTGAGTTTCAGGCCGGCTTGGGCTACAATGGGAGCAAGACTGGCCTGAGCTACATAGTACGACCCTGCCTTGAAAAAAATAGGGCTGGGAGTTTGACTCAGTGGCTTAAGTGCCTGCTTGGCAGGCGTGAGTTTGTGAGTTCAATCCTCAGTACTAACCAAAAAAAAAAAAAAAAAAAAAAAAGAATCACTAAAAACTACTGTTCCCTCTTGACCTTAACTCTAGAAGAAAGTGCAGTCATTTTGGCAAATGGGACATTGGGCCATGTTACAGTTACAGCACTGAATGTGAGTGAGTTCTGTGGTATAGAGTATTACAGATAATGGAAATCAAGCTGCTGCTAGGCTATTAAATGGCAGTTTTCTCAGGTTGAACCCAGGGCATTTGCAATGGGCTACATCCCCAGATTTTATTTTGAGACAAGTTCTCAGTAAGCTAAGTTGCCCATCCTAGAGTTGAAATTGTGATCCTCCTCTCTTATGAGTCCTAGTTTTACAACAGGTGAACATCTTGTTTGGTTTTCTACAACATTGTTTTATTCACATTCAAATCTCATTTTTTGTTTAGGTTAGGCAGTATTTTTGGAAACTAGTTTAGCTATGCCATGCAGGCTAGCTTAATTATCTTTTACCACCCAACCTTGTTAATTCTGTACTGTCAAGAATTAAAGGACATCTTTAGAACTCTTACAAATTTAGGAAAGTGTTAATGACCTTGTATTATCCCATATAAGTGTGTCTCACTTACATAATAAAAAGTTTATTTAATCAGAGTCAAAATAGATGCAGGTAAAGTTTTAAATGGAAGGAACAGATTTAAAGAGATGTCAAAATTTAACTCCCAGACACATATACTAAAGAGAGCACCTATTTGTTATTTTGTATGTACTAAATTTATGTAGTCTTAACTCTATATAAACTTTAAAACTTAGACCCAGATCTTGTGTCTTTTCATGTATCTAGTGTCATATATATAATCATAAAGTAGTATAATAACTATTCATTTAACCATTCATAAACTGATTATTGAAAACAATTTACAAGCCAACACTTTTTATTTTAAAATGAAAAAAAATAGCAATGATGATACAGAATTTCAAAACCAATAGATTAACAATGGTTAATATATTGCATATTGTTATCTTTAAAGTAGTTGTTCACATTACAAGATATACATATGAAAAAAATGATCAAATAATCAATGAAAGCACAAAGTTCTTTTTGGTGAACTAACAGAGATTGGTAGTATAGTTATCTATCTTGTGTTTATATATAATCTTTTTCCTTGTTTCTTTTCGCCTTTTCCCTATCTCAACCCAACACTTAAATGATCTTTAATTCTTAAAACAAATTTTTTGTAACCAAAGCCTAACAATGAAAAACACGATAAATTATCTTGGTAAAATATAGATGGTGGAGGGGGAGAAAAAAATAAAAAAAATAAAAGTAAAATGGAATCAAAGCTTTGTAAATAAGGAGAGGAAGAGGGACTGAAGGAATGGGAGGGAAAAGACAGAGAAAAAAGGAACTAAGACATACTATATACAAGTGCAAGTTCCCTATGATGAATTGGACCTTATGTATATCTCAATTATACCAATAAACAATAAATATATATATAAATTTTCTTCTTCTTAAATCTGGTTTTGTAAATTTAGACAAATGCATCCTAATCAGAAAATCTTACTGCTTTAGACATAGAGACCTTAACTTTTAACTTAAAACCAACTTAAGTATAATAATTTGTTTGATAACTGTTGGGGTGTGGCATTGTAAGACCCTGGGACAGCTGGACAAACTGCCCATCAGTGGAAAAACAAAGTTTGGTCTGGGCAGCTGCTTTTTCAACCACAGAGAGGCATCATGTTCAACAGTTCCCCAAGTCTAAGGGGTCTCCACTGAGTTACATTAATAATTGTTTCACATGCCTCATAACAGTTAACAGTTTAAGCTATTTATATATTTGACCAAGGAAAAACCCTTAAATTATTGCACATAGACAGTAATACACATCGCATTTGTAAAACTAAATTTGAACATTATCTTGGTTATCTAGGGTATCAAACAACCTGAGTGGAGCATGTCACCAGTCTTTATCTTTATTTTGATCAACTGATTTAAATTAGTCTGCTCTTATGTGAACAACAAGCATTTGTGCTGATATCATGAGTGTCTACTTATCTATAAGGCAACCTAAAATAGAACATATATTTGAAGATTCATGTATCAAAGCATACAGTGTAAATCATATGTAATATTTATGTTCTCAAACTCTTTAAGGTTTTTATGTAAAAATCTAATGCTAGTTTGGAGTCCTTATCCCTCATCCTGTAATCTTTTAAGTGGACTTAGCTATTTCTAAAAACATAGATAATGAGTTTTATGTAGAAGGCCAAAAGAGAAGAAAAAAAAAGTACAAATAAAAATGTTTTAACAAAAACAAGTTTTAACAAAATAGCTCTAGGTACCTTAAACAAGGAGAAAAAACAGACACACAGTTGCTTTTAGATCAGAGTGCACTCAGAAACACTGGCCAAGTTGAGTCATAGCTATAATAATTTGTTATCGACTCTTTATAAGTTGACTACTCAGAACTATTTTTGGAGAGGTGATCAACTAGCATAGCCATATCTTACAGTAAACTAACATCAGTAAGAGATGAGAGAGAAAGACCTCTTACTATATACTTATAAGCAGAAAGAGCAGGGTGAGGAAAGAACTTTAAGGTTTTATCTCTTTATTTTCTAATTTACCTTTGGAGGAAAAACCAACTTTTGATTTAACTATGGATCACAGACTGGAAAAAGCAAAGGCCACATGCTTCTCCTACCCACTCCCACATGGTCAGAGGCACTAGGCTTCTCTACCCTTCAGCTCCCTACGTTTTTGGTAACTAACAGAAAAAAAAGTTAAAAGGGTCTGAGTTGTCCTCATTTTATATTTAACCAGCTTTTGATTTTTCTTTTTGTTTTCTTTCTTGAGGTGGTCTTGCTATGTGTTCAAGCTAGCATTGAACTCACTAGCCTAGGCTGGCCTCAAACTCATGGCAATCCTCCTGCCTCAGCCTCTCAAGTGCTGGTATTATAGGTGTGCACCACCACACCTGCTTCCAGCTTTTGATTTAAAATTTAAAAAAATAATATTTGTTCCTTTATTGCATTCATTGTTTAGTTTTTACTGGTTCTATTCTGTTCTGTTTTGTTTGATTTTTACTGTCTGAAGGTGTGGGCAACTATTTTGAAGACAACAAGAGGCATTATGATAACCGTTGTTGATTTCCTATTATCTTGTTTTGAAATCCTGTATCACTTACACTGTTTTGTTTTGATTGGCTTTATTCTGTTTTATTTTGCTTGGTTTTATTCTCTTTAAAATAAAAATTACAAAAAAAACTTTTGGTTATATTTTTAAATCTGGCTGCCAACAGACTTTCAAGTAACCTTGAGTTGGTACTCTTTAACACCTGCAGAAAGCAAAGAGCAAGTAAACCCCATAATTTTTAAGAATTTACACTTCACAGGAAATAGCATACTAATTGCACAAAGCGTATTAATTACATAAAAAATACCAACTTAAATTGGAAGACACAAGTAAATTTAGCAATTAGTAAGATTTGTAACAATGGGCTCTTACCATGAATCTGGATTGGCTCTCATGCCACAGCGTGGATAGTATATGATTGACTCCCTGTTTTTACTGGGGCCCAGTAAGTTGTGTCTTGGTAAGCTTCTCCTGAGCTAAGGATAAGGGGAGTCTTTCACCAGGAGCTGGGACCTCTTTAGCTGACCTGTCTCCACCTGATCTAAAGCCATTGGTCTGCACTTGAGTGGTTACAGGCTGAGGGCAGGGATTTCAGAGGGTCTCAAGTGGAGGAGAACCCGAAGTGAAATGTCTCAAGCCCATGAGGTTTTTTGGAGAAGAGGACAACTGGTCCTTGTTGCCAACAGAGGGTGTAATCTATCTCCTGCTGAAAGCCCAGTTTTTAATCATTAATAAATTCAATAAACTTATTTCTGTAGCTTTTTACTCTCATCAGTTCTACAGCCCTTTTACCTGGATCTCAAAGATGATGACTCCTGAGCTGGGCATGGTGGTGTCTGCCTGTAATCCCAGCACTCTGGAGACTGAGGCAGAAGGATTGTTGCAAGCTCAAGGCCAGTTGAACCTCACAGTGAGCCCATTTCTGCTCTAAAAACCAAGTCAATGTGTGTGTGTGTGTGTGTGTGTGTGTGTGTGTGTGTGACAAGTTGAGCCTCTAAAGGCATGTGCCTCCATTTCCCCTCCTACTGCCTGATTTAGGAAATACAGGTGGATTCAAATAGATGAGCTGAAGTTTCTTTGGCCTTTCTACAACAGGACCATCCCAACTTCATCCTGTGGTCTTCAGCTACTGTCCAACATGACAGTGCCTGATGCTGATTACTGTGACCCACTTGGGAAGTTTTAGAACCAGATTCAAGGAATTGGAGGCTTTTTTCTGTGGTGCTGGAGATGAACCCAGGGCCTTCAATCTGAGCTACATCCAGTTTTGTTTTGGTCTCCTTTTAAAGAGTCTCACTGAGGAATTTGGAGTCCTCTTATCTCAGTGCCTCAGAGTGCTGTGATCACCAGAATGCACCACCATGCTCAGTATAAATGCAGGTTTTATATGGCACTTGGGCCAACTGACCCCTAATTATCCTCCTTGTTACTTGAATCCACCTGTATTTCCTAAAGCAGCTGCACAAAACTTACTACATTTAGCAATTCTCCCAACCGGCTCATAATCCTATGCATATATCTTTAGCCTAGATTGAGATTTAGGCAGTGTGCTTACCCTCCAAAATCTAGTACTTATGAAGCATTAGATGTCCCCCTTCAATGTAACCTATTATCTAATGGGGGTTTCCATTTCTAAAATCCTCTATCAGCCTTCTCCATCAGTTTATTTCCTTTCTGCTTTAAAGTTGTTTTCAGCCAGCACAGGCAGAGAGAACCAGCAGACCCTCCACCACCTGCCAGCCGCTGCCTGTGGAAGTCTGCTTCCTGTGGGCAGCCAGTGCAGGCAGAGTGAGCCAGCAGATCCACCTCTGCCTGCCGGCCACCACCACCCAAAGGCTTGCTTTCTGCAGGCAGCCAGCAGGAGCAGGGACACGCAGCCCATAAACCCTGTGCACCTATAGGCCACCATTGGAGGCCCTTGCTTCCTTTGGGCAGCCATCATCCATGGGAAGAATCAGACAAACACAGCCCTGTTGCCTGCCACCATTGCGGTAGTCCCAGTGTAGACATGCAGGCTAAGAGGAGCAGCCCCACCACCATGCATCCCTGGCCATTGGGGAAGCCCCAGTGTAGCTGTACAGGTCGGGAGAAGCCCACCCCATGCCCTGCTACCTCCCTGTAAACCCGGGGTCAGAGGAATACAGGTGCCTGTCCCATTCTACTACATGGAGCTGCCAACGTGGGAAGTGTCTGGGGCCCCACAACCAGCTTGTTGGGAGGAACCCAGGACAATTTCAAGATGAAGGATCAAAAGGCAATCTCAGGCCTCCAGCCCACACAGAACAAGTGTGGGAGATATGGAAGAAAATGGAAGTCACACACCTGAAATCTCTGAGAGTAAGGCAACTGAAGTAAAGAAATAACTTCATGAGACTGTAAAAGTAATCAGGTCAGAAATAATGTTTCAGGTAAAAGAATAAATCACAAACATGATGAAAGAATTCCTGAGCATATCTAAAGAAGACATAAATAAAAAAGAGGAGCATAGGAAAATGATGGAAACCTTCAATGAACAATATAGAAAGGAATTTCAATGCATGAAATAGATTCAAAGAGATATGCAGGAAATTAAAAAGTTGATTGAAAGTTGGCAAAACAACTTGAAAAAGACTGAAGATAGACTTCCAGGCCTTGAAGACAGGATTGCAGCTAGTGACTATGAAAGCAAAGATCTTTTAAAAATAACAAGAAACCAGGAAATAACAATTCAATGGCTGCAAGATGACATAAAGTAACATAATTTAAGACTGATAGGTATTAGTGAAGAAGAAAGGGTCAACACAAATGAAACAAAAAAGCTAAAGAATAGCAGAAAACTTCCCAAACATGGGAAGAGGGTCTGGTATACAGATAAATGAGGCATATAGAACTCCAACTAGCCACAACCAAAGTAATTCTATACCCAAACATATAAATAATCAAGACCCCACAACAAGAGAAACCACCAATAGAGTGACGAGACAACCCACAATGTGGGAGAAAATATTTGCCAGTTGTTCCTCAGATAAAGGATTACTATCAAGAATGTATAAAGAACGAGAAAAAATCATTCCTCCCAGATTTAAAGACCCAATCCAAAAATGGGCATCTGAGATGAACACATACTTTTCAGCTGAAGAAGTACAAATAGCAAATAATATGTGAAAAAATGTTCAGCAGCACTGGTCATTTGAGAGATGCAAATTAAAACAATGAGATTCCACCTCACCCCAGAAAGAATGGCTAATATTAAGAAGTCAACCAATAACAAGTGCTGGAAGGGCTGTGGGGAAAAGGGAACCCTTCTCCACTGTAGGTGGAAATGCAGGTTGGTGCAACCACTATGGTAATCAATGTGGAGATTCTTCAAAAAGCTAGGATGGGAGGTCCCATTTTACCCAGCTATTCCCCTTCTGGGTATCTTCCCAAAAGAATTAAAAACATCATCCCACAGCAATATATGTGCACCTATGTTTATAGCAGCACAGTTCATAATAGCAAGATCTAAATGCCCACTGACTGAGGAATGGACAAAATAGATGTGGTATTTCTATGTAAAGCAGAAGGCTGGGGGGAGAATCTCCATGGCCAAACACAGGCAATGACTGATGGGACTCTGTGGAGTTGGGGGTGGAGAGGCAGAATGGCATGGTAACAGAACCGCAGAGGGGCTGGCTGGTAGAACTGTTGAGGGTTGGCAACAGCTGTGGCAGGCAATCAAAGGTGATAAACCTGCCATGGAGGAATCCTCAGGAAGAATGGGCTTTTGTGCAGGTGCAGAGTTGGTGTCATTTAACTCCACAATTGCCAGAAAAGCCCTTTCAAAAATTCTTTAAGATACATACCAGAATTGTAAACTTTGACTAATTAGATCCCATTCTGACTCCCTATGTGTATGTGGTGTTCCCTTGTCCAGTGATGCAAGAGACAGGCAAAGATGAGGTGCTCTCTTTGATAGCAGACCAGTCAGATGCTTCCCTTCTTGGGGATGAAGGCCTCTCTTAGCAATAGGCACACCACTGTTTTCCCAGATCACATCGATGACCCCATTACAGAGCATGAGTTGCCTTTTAGCCTTATGACAGACCAAGGAACATCAGGGCAAGCTCACTGGAACTCCAAAGCTAAAGCTGTGGAGCTATAGAAACAACCATCCAAAACAGCTGGATTCTCCATGGATGTCATTTGTTCACTCACACATTTATTCAGAGGTTAAACCATTTCATTCTCCACCCAGAAACAGAAACTGACTAGGAGGTGATCGGGCTCCATTTCCATCCTTGAATTGGGATGGACTGATACCAGGAAAGCAGAAAAACCCAGGATGGGCTTACCATAAATCCGAAGTCCAAATGGCTTCATTTTATTCTCCTTTAGAGCTGGCGATGGAAGGAGGTGTGTCCCACTCCATGTCCTAGAGACTTTGGAGGGCACTTCAGAAGTCAGTCAGTGGGGCACACCTACAATCACAATCTCGGTGCTGCTGGGATGCAGAGTGGGGAGACCCATTTCCATGCCCCACAGCAAGGGCCATGGATGCCTGTAACTCTTTTCTCCTTTCCCAGCCAAATACACTAGAAACTGCTGTGGAAAATTTTGAGTCTACCATAGCCAAGCGCTCAGGAGAAAAAAGGAAATTTTACTGACACTAGAGGACCTCAGCACAGTAATCGTCAAACTCTGAAGACAGAAAGCTTATCTTCTTTACAGGGTGGCAAACAGAAGTTACAAGAATAAGATAAACTTTTAGCTACAGCTCATGGTACTATGTGTATCTTGTGGTGAGCATAGTTGTATGTAGCTAAGTTGATATTAACACATCCACAGAAGTTTCAATTTGATGACAAATCATATGATTTAACTGAGTTCAATGGCAGAGAACAGAATGTCTGTAGCTTTACTGAACAAAATGACTAGTTAGGTCAGGATTTCCACTTTAATACCATCTCAGGTTACATAGAGAGACATTCCTAAATTAAATAAATGATCTGCCAAAGTATCCTACTCATGGAAATTTTTTAAAGCTTCAGATACCCAACCTGGATCCAAATAAATAATTAAATTGAATTTATTTCATGATCACCAAACTGGTGGCCTCCTCCCTACATATGATTTAGAGGCTCCACATCAATTATGACTACGTATATAGAGTCATGGATAAACTGAATAATAAACAGATTATTGAAATCATTTTACAAACCAACAATTGATTTAACTTTTAAAACAAACTTTTAGGTAAGAAAACTCAACAATATTTTTCAAATTTAATTTTGTAAGCAATAGCATCTTAATATCTAAAGAAAACCTCATTATTTTATACATAAAAAGTGTAACATTGTGACTAGAGCCAAAATATATTACAAAAACAAAATTACTAATTTGTTGTGTTTCACAACCACACTCAGTTATCTCAGCAATCATTTTAGATAACCCAAGACAAAAAATCAGAACTGTTTATAAGATATACATATATGTACATATATATATATATATATATTTCTGCAATTACACTGTGCAGAAAATAGACATCATAATTAAAAAATCAGTTTTGAGAATATTTTCACTATCAACCTGAAAGGATATTATGTCACTAAACTTAAACACATCTTTTCTTTTGCCAACTGATTCAAAATAGCCCAATGTTAAGCTATGAAAACCAAAAGCATTTGGGATAAAATGAGTCCATATTTATCTATAAGTCTACCCAAGTAGGTCATATATTTGAACATCAGCATATAGACACATATTATATTAATAAAAATGCTTTAACCAGGTAGTTTTAGGTAACTATATTAGTTTAAAATGAACAAATATGGAAACACAAAAAACAATTTTCACATCAGAGTGCACTATTAGAAGTGAAATCAGTGCCATTCTCTGTGGTCTGACTTCACCATATTTATCAGTGCCATCAATAAACTCTACTTTTCTTTTGTAAACACAGTATATTCACTTTAAACTTTTGTTACACATGATTTAGTCTTGGGTTTTGACATTACATTTTTTTCAATTCTGTGAGAGCAACATGTATTCATACAAAACTTATTCACTCCAAAAACTTCATATTTATTGATTTATTCATAATTTATTTATATCACATTTATTAATTTCAATAACCACTTGGATTTTTAAAAATATAACCAGCATATTTCTGTGCCAACTAGTTTCACAGAAAATTCATAAGGAGTTAAATTTTATTCTACCTATAGGTCAACAGCACTTCAAATAGTCTGTGAGAAGCCTCCCACCTAAGTCCATATGAAAACAAACAGAAATGAAAGTTAACGCAGTAATTACACTAAAAAAAAATTCAGTGCTCAGGAAACGTGTTAAGTGCACCAATTACACCACCTCCCACTGGAATCAAAAAGTGAATCTATTAATTCTCCTAAGCTTTGTAACAATGGGCTCCTGTTGACTGCTCTGTGTGCAGTCCTGATCTAATTTCATTTCAACCACTTCTTCTGTAGTGGCTACCATGATGATGCATTTCATGTTTATTCTATTTTCTCTGTGGATTCCTTTAACTTTTCTTTATCCTTGGTATGACAGCTACCTTTCCAGCCCTCCAGACTACCCAGTGCTCTGACATCTGTCCCAGTGGACTATCTGGAGCAGGGCCCCACAAGACTTCTTTCTCCATCTTTGTTTTCCTAGCCCTGGGATTTTTATTCCTCATTTTCATCTTGTCCCTGCAAAAAAGCTCTCCTCCATACTCTGAAAATCACGTCCATGTACACTCACTCCCAAAGGAGGTTGACTGTACACCATCAACTGCATTCACCACCCTACTATCACCTGTCACTCTCCAGCCATTTCCCCAGCAGAAGGACCAAACTACAGGTCATTTTACACTCGCTTCTTCTCTAGGAAATGTCTCAGTCACACATGCTATTCCCCACCCCCCAAAATGTCCCCAACCACCAAGACACTACATATAGTAAAATTTTCCTACTTTAGCCCATGCAGAAATGTTGCCTGGCTGCCACACTACCTGTTTTATCTCCTGCAGAGTCACTGCCTTCAGAAAAACAGTCTTAGGATTTCAACAGCTTCTGCAAGGAGGTGGAACATCTGGGAACAGGAGGCCACCCAGAAATGGGGTGGGACATGTCTCTGCACAGGGATCTGGTCAGTGTGGGAACAGAACTTCTCAGGGAAGCCCCCAATCATCAGAAATGCAGACACATTTCCAGACTCAGAAGTGTCCACTTCAGAGGCAGGAAGAACACTGAAAGCAAAGCCTCCATGCAGTCAGTCTCAGCAGGCCTGAGTGTCTCATAGGTAGGCACATGTCAATCAGTCACGCCAAGCATTTGAAACACTACCACATAGGTAGTCCCCTCTCCATGTGCTTCGCTGTCTGAGTACTAGGGAAGGTATAAGGGCTAATGTTTCATAACTTCACCATAAGGTATTTTCTTGGTTCTTCTCCCAACTGGAGCTCATTTGTTCTCCACTGTCTCTTCTTTAACAGTGAGTTATCTGAGAAGCAGTGATTTAGAGAAGCACAATTGCTTCTGTGTAGTGATTTCATGGGAGTTTGAAATGACATTACTATGTTTCTCCTTAGCTTAAACTAGAAGAGTATGCTTTTCTTCTCCCATTGTCTACTAACACCCATGTTCTACAAAGGCTTCCTGACAGGGTCTACCTTCCCCTCAGTGTGCCATCTGCCCAGGGACCCTACAAAGGCATGAACTTTGTCAGTCACTGAGAAGACCATCAGCAACCTTCCACTCAGAGTTTACCAATATCGTATTGAAAATGGACCACTTTTAGGTATATTGCTTACAACCACACCATCCACCAAGAGGGAGAGTGTGTGCAACCCTAGTACACATTCCTACACACAGAAAGGACCAGTGAACACTGGGGAGAAGAGCTTGCCCAAACCAAATGTCTGCACTGAAGTTTTCAAAGCCCCCGTGATCATTTATCCATCCTCAGGCCCTCCTGATGAGGCCCCATCATTTCCAGTCTGCCTAAATGTCCTGCCCACTAGGATCCTTCTGCCACCAGGCTATGCACTGAAGAGGGGACACGCACAAGGTTGGAAGAACACACGTGCTTAGAGTTGATAGTGAACACAAAGTGGCATGTGTATAGAAGGCAGACAGGAACCTAGAGGCCCAGTTGACACTTGAGGATGATGGACACAGTTTGGCTGCCTGGCAGGAGAGACCATAGATCCCAGATGTCCAGTCTGGCAGTTACATGCAGTTTACCTTCAAACTGGTTACCAGGTCAGAAGGTGCGATGACCTCAGAGGCTTCTGAGCTCCCTGACTGTAAGGTTCAAATTCCTTGGTGGGGGAGGTTGGAAGCCCAGTGGACAACAGCTGCTTCTCAGTGCTATTCTCCACTGGTGGTGTGTGTCCTCACTGTACAAGACACAGTGGCTTGGGGTCGACCAAATTACAGAAGCAGTGTGCGGACAGACCTAAGTCCGTTTAGTGGAGGGGAGCAGAGCATTTGGGAGAAGTCATGGCCACTGGTGGAGCATCCTCCCAGTCTGAGAACCAGAGTTCACTGCCCCTGTCTCCAGCATATGCCCTGGAGGTGGTGATAGTTGACAAGGAGATCCCAGGACAATCAGGTGAGAGGGCTGGAGGCAGAAGAAGTCTGAGAAGGTACCTGGTATGGAGGACAGACTATGGGGTAAACCAGGAGGGATTTAAGAGGGAAAAGTTTGGGGACATAAAAGTCAGGAGGAGGGAACAGGATGGGCAATGGATAGAAAACATGGTGAGCAGGAAAGGTGTTAGGAGATGAGATCCAACAGGAAGAGGGGAAGATGTGACTCAAGTAGAGCACCCTCCAACTTGGGTGAAAAAAATTACATGAGTAAGAGTTTATATGCAGTGTGAGGGGTTAGCAGCAAACAGAACTGGGTTAAGATGGAGATTAGCAAAGGAATAATGGCTTTAAAGGTGACCACAAAGCAAGAATCTTGGAGTTTTCGTGGAAGGAGGGAGTTGAGTGGAGACGGTCAAAGGCTGAACTCCTAAGACACAAGCTGCACCCTGACATGCATTTCTCTCCTCAGGACTATGAGAAGCACATAGTATCCCACCTCAGGCCTGTGTTCACAAGAGGAAGACAGACTGGCCTGCAGAGTCTGAGCAAGAGCTACATGAGGACGTGCTGGAGTCCCTGCACGAGCAGCCTACTTTATGTCTCAGTCACCTACTCAGAAGAAGCAGAAGGGTTACTCGAACTCAGAGTCGGAGTCAGAGGTGTAGCAGGAGCAGGGTCATCCAGGGGGCTGTGCTTCAAATTCCCAAGGGAACCCTGACCTCTGACCTCAATCTCCTGGCCACAAGTGGAAAGGGAGTGGTCAGGAGAGTCAAAGCAGGTGAGGAGGGAGAGGGACCCAGTGCTGTGACAGCACCCAGTGAGGGTATGAGGCTCCCACCTTGCAAGAGGTGGAGACAGTATCTGTCCCTGTTGTGGGAGGAGGCACAAGAACCTTGGGAACATCTAAACCCTGTGCCATCTACACACACAGGTGTCATGGAGCAGCCTCGTGGCCGCAAAAAGAAGAGGAAGATGAAACACCTGTCCTCAGTGCTGCCTGAGCACCATGCGGCCTTCGCCAGGCTGCAGGGTAAGGAGCCACACAGCACCTCCCACCTAGGGGTTCAGGAACACGAGAGACTACCAGTCACCTCTGTCACCCATGGAAATGAGGACCCTGTGTCCCCCAGCTGTTCACCCCTAAAGGACTCTGGTGCAATCCCACTCCAGGCAAATAGATGACAGAGATGACCTATGCCGCAGAACATGTCCCCTCTTGGGAGCATAAAGCTGGGTTGCAGAGGGCCCCTCTGACATTGAGGAATCACTGACTTTCCTGAATGGAAATGGTTGCAGCACTTGAGGGCTGGTGGAGTCATTCTCACACGCAGACACGTCCACCACAAGATAAAATGACCTGTAGACTTCTGACTTCTGAGGGGCTGCATTTGTCTGCAACCAGAAGCCTCCACAGTGTGTTCTAGAATCCTAACCTAGCAGATGGTCCCTACTACACAGGTCCTGTTGCCCTTTGGTGTGCTGTTGTCTCTGGTCATGTGTTGTTTTCCTTTGCTCTCTTTCTTTCTTTCTTTCCTTTCTTTTTTTTTTTTTTTACTTCCCTTCCCGTCTCCCTGATCCTGGTCCCATCCAGCACCATCTCTTAGGCAGATGTGCTTTCGCTCCCCCTTCCCTCATTCACAGTGATCACCTTCCCAGGACTCAACCTAACACTGAGCCATCTTCACAGAGGATCCCGTCATCAGAAGAGTCCTGGCCTGGGACATCAATCTGAGGGCTTCAGACAAGGTGAAGTGCTTTCCCCTAGGCTGTGCTGTGGCTGTGCCACTGCGTGGGAATGGCAGAGTTCCAAGCCTGCGGTCCTACTCCATCCCCTCCTGGGAGCTCCTACCTCACCTCCCACCCTCCAGGCCCCATTAGGTCATCTCAACATCGTCTCCCTTGCAGGCCTCCTGGTTGTGGCAGACTGGAAGGGCACATCCTCCTCTACCTGGATCTCCTGGG